>JABASP010000311.1:0-59769 GCA_019776565.1 Sminthurinus signatus
TATATATATATATAGAGAGAGAGAGAGAGAGAGAGAGAGAGAGAGAGAGAGAGAGAGAGAGAGAGAGAGAGAAAAGATACTTGAATTCACATATACGGTTAGATAAGCAGAATCACATGTTCATATGAAATTATAAATGTTGGGGTAATTATTAACGTAAGTCATAAATTCAACTTAAATGAATCCAACTCATCCCATTCCATGTCCTTTTTCTCCTTCTCATCGTCATTGTCGTCGTCATCGTCTTTCTCTTTTCTCGTCCTCCATTTCTTATAAATTCTATCGCACTACCAACTACCACTGCAGGGATACTGTACACTTTCATGTGTAAATGGTTTTGTAAAAACATGATGAAATGAGAGAACTTTAGTTACTCATGTAACTTTGAAGATTGAAGCACAAGAAAATAAACTGCAGACTAAAGGTATATGAACAAAAGTAACTTTTTATACCTATATTATGTTTATAATATAGGATATGAGTATTATACTCAGTTTTTTGGGGCAATTTTGGTCAAATTATGAAAATTATAAACATTTAAGTGAGTTTCATATGGATTTACATGCATTTGTTCATGCTATCCATTATTTTTATTATGGTGATAGTGATGCTGATCATCATCATTTCTGTTTCTGTTTCTGTTTTTTCTACTCTATAATCCTTACAACTGCTCATTGCTCATGTTTTCTCCTACTTTTTAAATGCAGTTAGCCGTTCAGTTAGTTAGTTTGCTTCTACAGGATTTTTTGGAACAAGAAACAAGAGACAGAACCCTCGTAAATCTTTTCATGTACATTGTACATTGCACATACATGTAATAAATAAATACATGTGTGCTCCTTAAAAAATACATGTATACAGTATACAGTACACAGATTTGAGAAAAAAATTGGAAAGCTAAAAGCTACTTGTTTGCAAAAAAAAATTGAGAGAATCTCTATATATTTCTCTATATTCTATATAATAAATTTGAAATTTGTTCATTTTAAAAGTTTCCAACCCATTGGAAACTTTTCATTGTCCATTGTGAATTTATGTTACTTTTTCTTTTGTAAGTATTTTTTCTTGGTTCATGTCGCCGTTATGTTTTGTTTTAATAGCGATTATTTACAATTTTACAATGATTATTCTAAAAAAAACAGACAAACAAAGGGTAAATAAAGGGAGACGTATACAGTAAATAGTAAAAAGTAAAATGTAAAAATTGAAAAAAATAAGCTCCCAAAAATACTCTGTATGTAAAACAATAATCCAATAAATATTTTTGATGCTTTTTTATCTAATTTTTAAACAAGATTTTTGGTCCGCCCGCATTTCTTTTTATATTTTTGTATAGAAAAGATCAAGACAAAACATACACGAGCAGCCTCTATAAATTACCTTTATTTATTTTTATGTGAATTCTTGCATTCTATCTTGGTTTGTTTGCAAATACGCACAAACATTCCTTCATCTGATTGCTTTTGCTTTTGCTCTTGCTTTATTTTCTTAATAACCTTGCTCTTTTCCTACTTTTCTCCTACTCCGCATAACAAAATGTACGTGAATGCTGCACAAAAAGCAAGAGGGTTAAATGTTACACTAAATGAAGGAAGGGATATGACAAGCTCAATACTCAAGATTCAAGACTGTAGACTGTAGACTATAGAGAATTTCAAGAGGTAGGGACTTGAGACTTGAGACATAAAGAAAAAAAACAGAGCAAGAAGGGCAAAATAAAGAAGGAATCCGTCCTAAAATGCGTGTGTTCCTTTTTGTTTACATCAATAATAGAAAATATTACAATCCTCTCCACACAGCGCCAGCTCCTTTTCTTGTACACTCAAGTCTCAAGTAGATACCTTTCTCTTGTCTTGTCTTTTGAAAGGAAGGAAGGCAAACGCTCCATTTCTCATTAACATCATTAACCATTGTTTTCCTTGTTTTCCATAATCCATAATACATAATCTGTAGCACAGCATGTAAAATGTAGAATGTCGAATGTAGAATGTAAACTGTAGGATAAATTATAATATATTGCCAATTGGCAGATTTTCATGGCCGCAATTAGTGCTCCAACTCAATAAAATGTACCTACATGTACACAGCCAATAAACAGTGTACAGTGTACACTGTACAAATCGACTAAAATCTGTTATCTGTTCAATAAGTTGTGTACTATATTAGTCATGCCTAATGTCTTTCTAATACATCTACTATTCAGATATTTGTAAGATATACATCATATTACAAATCATGGCAAGTCTACAGATTTCAACCCTTTCCCTCAACTTGACTTGAGAACATGAAAACATGAAAACATGAAATGTGAATACTTTTTGTGTCATGTTCCATTTAAAGTACCATCATCATAATATTCAGCCATCTTATTCAGTATTCAGTATTCAGCCTACATACTTATTGTATTACTTATGTAAAAAAATACAAGCACAGGCTATTCACTATTCGCTATTCAATCTTTATATTTTGTGTTACCATGATCCATGATATTGCACCCCAAACTCAAATATCGTAAATGTGGAAAAAAAGTGATTTCATATTCCACATTTTGTGCCAAAAAAACGAGGGAACTTTATACTTATAAAATGAATAAAAGAGGCAAATCCCAAGATATCCTAAGATAGAAGACATAAAGCATTGGCTATAGCTAATAAACAACTTTGAATACAGAAATATGTAAATAGTAAATAGATTGAAAGAAGAGTGAGGAGTCTTTTGGCAAGGTGTCGGTTATTTTTGTTGTTTGTATTTTTTATAATATGCATTATGTGTGATGTGGTATCTACATTTACCATTTACATATAATTTGTACTGTATAACTTGTATGTTGTATGTTGTGTGTATAATGTCTAATGTCTAGTGATATAACAAGTGCCTAGTAAAATGGGAATGAAAATGATGATGAGGAATCGACAATAAAGAAGCTGTTGAGTGAAAAAAAGACTACATGGATGCATATTATGATATTATGATATCTCTACCATGTCATGTCATACACACGTCCTTTATCACTACCTATTTTATAAAAGTGAACATACATCTACAATCTACATTGTACAATGTACAATGTACAACAGACAAATTCATGTATATGTATTGTATGTATTGTATATTGTGCATAGAACGTGGAAATAAATGAATGAGTGTGAGGATCGACTAGAAAAAAGACATGGACTTTGTGTAATGTAACACTTTGTCGTAAATACTCCATTAGCTGTAATAAGATTGCAGAGTGAATAGTGAATGATGCATACATAATACATATGCATTCAAATTGTAACATTCAACTCTTCTTTCTACAGATATTTTCTATTTCTTTCTGGTTTGCTCCACGTTAAATTGCATTACGTTACCAAGTAGAAATAGATTGCTTGAACATTGAACATGTATAGAGTATAAATGTATCTATTTTCATTCTATATTCTCCATAGTTATTTATTCTAGAAATAAGTGAGGCTTTAGTAGTCATTAGACTAATGTAAAATTGTAAACATATCCCACATGACACAAAATATACATATATACATACTGTATACTGTATACTTGTGTATACTAGCTACATATTATCTAAGCTCTAAACCCTCATTTATTATTGATTTTTATCTATTTTCTACACATATGTTTATATTTATATTTATAATGTCATTATCATTTGAATAAATATTCGTCGTGTGTGTTTTAGACTATTCTCGTCTCTCTCTTCTAATCTGGCCTAATCTAATCTAAATAGTAATAGTAATATTGATATTATAGCCTGTGTGTGTGATCATTTATATTATGAAGAACATTGCCATATTATTATTAGTATTATTATTATTATGAGTGTGAATGTAGATGAGTTTTCATGTATTCTCTACAGATTACACAGATATCTACATTTTCCTCTGACTCAGTTCTGTTTCTGTTCACAGTCTTGTTTACCAGTTGCATTTGAATATACATACAAATAACAAATACATGTACAAATTACAAATAATATCTACAAACGGGCCAAGTGACTGACTCTGGCTCTGACTTGTGAGTACTATTTAAATAGAAAATGTAAATTTGTATTCGTACTTTTATTCTTCTCTACTTTTTCCAAATTCTTCTTCATGTTAATGCTAATGTTATTCTTCTTCTTTTTCTGTTTCTGTTGGAGGATCCTTTTGCTGTTCCTGTGGGTGAACACGGAGCATTGAGCATTGAGTATACTCGGATCTCGTATGTACATTGTACATTGTACACGGAACACTTAACAATGTAGGAGTACGAGTACGAGTACGAGGGAGACGAAGGGAGAGACATGGAGCCAGTCAAGAGAGAGAATGGACTAATGTGGAGCATTGTGTTGATTAAGAGGATTGATTATTGATTAGTTAATGGAAATGTTTTTCTCGAGTCATTCTCTCTTATTTACTTTCGCCCGCTGTGAACACAAATTGCTACACAATGATTCCCAAATTTCCTTACCAAGTCCAGGCCAGTCAAGTCAAGTCAAACTTGACTTTACTAAACGAGTCAAACTATTCCTCTTGTGCTTGTGTGACTACTTATGTTTTCAATCCTGTACATTGTACATTGTACACACTGCATCTATTGTCTGGTATGTTTGGTGTTTAGTATTTAGTCAATATCAAAATCGTCCTTTTCCTTTTCCTCCCACAGCCACATAAACAGGACCAGAAAATAGAATCAGAATCAGCCACAGTTTGAAAAATATTTGTGTATTTTTGCTCCTGCCTTGTGCTCACTCCTTCCTTTTGAATTCTGAAATGGAGAATAAATGTGTATTAAATATGCACATTCTACATGTGTGCAACATTATTTCTTATTTCCATTTTTATGTACAATGTCTAAAGCGTAGCAATGAATTTTTCTCCCTCTTCTCATTCTTTCATTTTACAGCAATGATAGACCATAAAATCAACTCTTTTTCTTTTCCTTCCTTCTTTTCGTCGTCCTTTCTTTTGACGGCTGAGCCAATTGATCACTTTCCACTTCCACTATTTTCTATTCTGTATTCTTCACAATCCTCCAATTATACGGATAAACCCTAATCCTTAATGCCTACTGCCTAATCCCTAATGCTTATTGCTCAAGCAAATGTAACCAAACCAAACTTAACCAAATCAACACAATCCTTTGCAGATATTCTCTAAATTTCTTTTCTTTTCTCTCCTCTCAACTCTCAACTCTCAACCCGTTCAAATGAATACTGAATGGAAAGGGAAAAACGAAAACGACTCAATTCCAGTCAATTTTCAATCCCATTCTTCCCCCTTCCTGTTTGGTGTTTGGGAAATTGAGAAATAAAAGAAGAATTGAAACGACCCATTTAGTGTTTAGTCCCAACTCCCAACTGTTTAGTTCAAACTTTATTCAATGGAAAATAATGCATTTAAATGTTAATGTTTTTCTTTGGATTTAAAAGGTGGAAAAGAAGTTCTTGACATTGAAAATTGTATTATGTATTGAGAATTGAGAATAGAGTTGTATATATATTTGATATTTACAAGGTGCAAAATGCATGTCAACATCCATAATCCATAAATTTGAAAGTCACTCAAAACTCAAAGCTGAAAATTCATCATGTACGTTATACGTTGTACCTGTGTGTATTATGTATTATATAAATGTAGAAAGTTTTTCTTGATGTATCAATCATCAATAAGTATAAATAAATAATCTAATATAATTTTTGCACTAATTACATGAAGGAAAATAATAAACGTGTTGTTATATGACATGTTTTGTATTTTGTGTTTAGTGGTTATCTTTTAATACCATGTGTTTTATTTACTTTTCTCCATATGTTTTTGGCTTGGTTTGGCTTGGTTTTTTACATAATATGTAATATGCTGTGATAAGTGTGACAGTTTGACATCCGACAAAGAGAATATCTGTATGACTGTTGTGACACTTTTATCTTAATATTGATTTTATTGTGCTGCTGTAGAATATAGAATATCTCGTAATTTTCTGTGCTATGCTACGTGCTACGGTATAGTTGCATGGTACATTGCTCCATTAATTATTTTTAGGCTCAAGTACGAATGAATCCACGAATGACGAATGACGAATGACAATCACGATGCAGTGTGGCAAATTATTTTTTATTGTATGCGGTGAGTACTACAAGTTACAAGTGTACCCAGCACCCAGGGAAAATACCTACTCAATACTCAACACTATTAATTGATTACTTGTGTTGGCATATAAAATGTAATATTAAATTTAGATAACAGGTGTTTCGTGTTTCGTGTTTATTACCTAGTTGATTATGATTCCTATTTATATTGATATTGATAAAGGTAAGTGCTGCATTTATTTGTATTTGTATTCATATTCATATTTATTTACTTATTTAGGTACCTCCATTTCATTGTTCATCTGATTATGATTACAATGACAATTACAACGATTATCTGTAATATTCTTTGTGTTCGGCATTCGGTGCGGTTTGGCTTCGTTGCTTCCATGTCCATGTCCATGTCGATTTCGTATTGATAATCGATATCGATGTTCATGTTTCATGGTCAGTGTCTTTGGTCTTGAGTCTAGAATCTAGAATCTAGAATCTTGAGTCTTGAGTCTTGAGTCTTGAGGTTTTGAGGAAGGGGATTTTGTTCACGGTATCAAAAGCGTAGTTGGTAGTTATATTAGCTGAATTTTCTCGTTCTTTGTACATATTTTCATCTTTTTCACGCAAGATTCCCTCTCATTATGTATTATTTTTAGAATGAATAATAGTGATAATTCAGGAGATGGGAGAAACAATAATACTAAAATAGTAAATACCTATGCATTTTACATTGTACAATCTTGGATACCTGCGTGTAATCACAAAGTACCTTTTTGATGATAATCATGTTCATGAGGATGACGACGACGATGTAGTGTATTTATCTAGTATCTAGCTTCTAGCTCCTAGGGATCAGGATGGAGGATCGAGAGATCCTGTAATAATAATAATAATATAATATATCTATCAATCTTTAATGATGGAAAAGAATGGTGTATCACAGTGTATCTGGAGTCTGGAGATAAATATATTGTAATAGCTGTATGAAATTAAGTTAAACGAGTGTATTTATGATTTGATAGACTTTTTTCTTCTTTAATATAGATTATAGATAGAATAGATAGAACAGACTTGCGTGGTTAGTGGTTAGGTTGTTTGTCCATTTTAAGAGTTCTTGTTTCTAATGCATTGTAAATGGTAAATTGTAATGTAGCTTTTGTATGATAAGATAAAACCATAAGCATAACCATGCGCATACATAATACATAATACAGAGTACAGAATACTCTCAACTCTTTACCTATCTAGTGATTGATTATCTGTATCTCTCTTTCTCTCTCTCACTCTGTCTCTTGACTCTTCTTATTTATTGTAATAACAATCATTTGGATTTTTGATGAGTCAGCCACACTCTTTGGCTTTGGAGTTTGGAGCAAGTACTTTGAATTACGATTACAATTTACGAGGAAGGATGAACGATGAACACTGAACACTAAACAGCAAACCAAACAGCAGTCAAAAAATGTAAAGACTAAAAAGACAGAGACAGATATGAGAATGAGAATGAAAATCCCGGGCTCGAGAATAAACAATCAACATGAATAACATAAACAACAACACGTATCTGTGTCTTCTCTAGGTTGTACTTTGTAGTTTGTAGTTTCTGTTTTACATTGTCTTCCTTACACATTAAACATTATACTTACATTCGTAAACACACTCTGAGGTAATCATGAATTTAATTGTTTTTTTTTCTCCTCCTCATATTATATTATATTATTATATATTATATTATGCATATCATGCACAAAATGTTCAATGTACAACGTGTTTATCTCCTACTTGCATAAATTACACATGTATCATAATAAGAGTCTACGAGAGAGCAATAATAAAATGAAAAATGAATGATGGGAATAGCTCATCATTTTCTTTGAGAGTTGAGCAGTTGAGCAGTTTAATGTTCAGTGTTCAAGTTCAGGCAACTTACAAAGTTAGATAAGTACAAACTCCCAAATCCAAAGGAATTTTATTGTATTATTATTCTGTCTCATTACACCTCTCATGACTTGAAATTTGGAATACCGTTCCTAGTTGCTAGTTGTTCGTTGTTTAGATTAGTTTATTTCTTGTTTGTTATAAATTACCCATGTAATTTTACGATATAAAATGTATTTTTTGGCAAAATTGATAGACACTAGACACACTCGTTTTCATGTACATTGTACATTGTAAAAGTAAAAAAAGTAAAAAGATCGTAACAACAAGTTGAACATTGAACATGACCATTTTTCTCCTCCACACTCCATACTCTAGTTTATAGTCGACTATTTACAACCATCATTATTATTATTATTGCTACATTTGTTTTATACAATATATTATATTATAGTATGCAGGTTGTACATTGTACATGTGTAAAATTTGAAGGAGTAAGTGTATCTACAATGTACAATGCACAATGTACGTGCACAATTTTCAATGTTCAATGTACGCGAGTATGCATGTACATTGTGGAAGCAATAAAATTCAACATGGCATCTAATATCTGTAATATCTAATACAAGTTGTAATCTGCGTATAGACAAGGAGAACATTACCCTTCCAATTTAAATTCAACATTCACCATTTACATATCAGTTTTATTTTTATTATTATTAAATTTATCCCATTTTGTTTAATCATTTAAGGTTGAGTATTGAGTATATCGAGTATTAAGCATTGAGTGCAGTCCGCCAACGTCAAGAGAATTGAGTATAGAGTGTGGAGAGAGAGCAAGTATAAAGTATAGAGCACTGCACACTGCACACATTAAAAACAAGCAAACAAACAATCTGCAGGATTCTACACGACAAGACAACAGTCAAACACAGTCAAAGAGCTAAAGAGCCAAAGAGCCAAAACAAAACAACAAAAGCGTAGGTGCGGAATCATTACTCAGTACTCAGACACAGAGAGAGTGAGTGAGTTACCCTATATAAAATTTAGTAGAAGATAATATAATGTAATTGCTTGCTTAACTCCCACTCCATGATCCATGACCATAAATCTAATATCTATAATACATATCTAGGATACACATGGATTTACAGATATATTTAGTTGACTTGACTCAGATCAGATTCAAAGTACACACCACACCACACTACATTCAATTTGACTGTCATCTGTACTCTGTACTCCGTACATGTATTATTATACTTGGTGTAGATTGTAGATATTGGGAATCGTGAATTGAACCCTTGAATGACTTTTATTCTAAATCTATGTAGGCATCTACATTCTAGATTCTACTTTCTGCATGTATAAAGTACACACATGTACATTTTACAAGCTCTCAAACTGAGTTTGAGTTTTGAGTTGAGTCGACTTTGACATATAAAAACCTTTCACGGGGATATTAGACATGAGACTATTCACAATCCCACAATCCACAGGGAAATCCATATGCACTCAAACTCAAACTACACACTATCATATCAATTAACAGAACAGAGATGGAAAATACAAAAGTAGAAAGTAGAAAGTTTAAGCTATGCTTGCATTTTATGTATACATGTGTATTACGTGTATATTATTTTGTACATAATAAATATATCATTATCACCACATACATAACATTTGCTCATATTTACTGTTCGCCCTCCACCGTCCAAAAATCGAAGATGTACTTTTTATTTTATTTTATGTCGGAAGATTGAAAACGCCCTGGTTTTGCCTTTTCCTCTATAGCTATTAGCTATTAGTTGGCTATGCCCTAATCTCAATAATGCCTTCTTTTTTTCTTGCCACTTTCCTTGTCTCATTGTTCTACTCGTCAATCCTAAATCCTAAATCGTCAATCGTCAACTTGAAATCTAAATCTATGAATAAATCCATATGGGTAATCTGTATCTTATTCTACATTCTATACGCTTAATCGCTATTATTGCCATTGCTAAAATATGGAATATGGAACATGGGATATGGAAAGGAAATAAAAGGCATTGCACTATTAACTCTACAAAATACAAAATATACATAATGCATTAATATGCAGTATTACTATTTTTTCTAATCGTATCACATTGATAAATGATGAATGATAAATCCGATCCAATCCAATCCAAAAAGATGTAATAGAAATACGGATTATAAATTTATGATGTGCAATATCTTACACTTTATTTCCTAGATACTAGATACCAAGTACTAAATACTAAATACTGTATATCTTATCCATGTCCAATGTTCAATGTACATTGTACATTGTCCATGTATCGAGTAAATAACTAGGGTAAAGGACAAACAACACACAACCTACAAACATGCATAATAATATTGAGGATTTCCATACTTTAATGTGTATTATAATCAGATATGTCAAACAAACTGCATATTGCATATCGTACATTGTGACATATGTATATATTATTATATATTGAACATTGGATACATATGGGATGAATTGACACGAGATGAAATGAAATGAAAAGCAATGCATTAAAATGAGAAGAGGGAGAATGAAGAATGAAGAAATGAGAGTGGAGTGGAGAAAAGGAGGAAAGGATCCTTTTGGGTGATTTGAAATATGGGGAAAATATATATAAATGTTGAGTGAAATGGAGAAGTGAGAAAAAGAGAGACAGATAGAGTGAATGAGTGAGTGAGTGAACAGGGAACAGTGAAGAGAAACAGAGAGAGAGGACTGTGTATATTCTATATTGTACCTCGTATCTCTTTCACATACACACATGATACATAATAATGTACCCTGGGGAAAAGTAAGTCAATGGAAAAACGTTGTCGTTCTCGTGTTAAAAGCATTGGGAATGTGATTAAATTCAATGTGTTTATACGATTATAATTATTATGGGAGGCACTTTGATGACAAGGAATAAACTCCACAACTAGAGGCACACACCACACACAAACAGAAACAGAGAAACAGAGAAATGTATATATGTACATGTTGAGAGTTGAGAGTAGGAGATAATAGTAGTGCATATACGTAATAGAGAAATGGATAGAATGTACATTGTACATGAGAATGAGAAAATGACATGGACATGCATCATAATATATTTATAGAACATAACATTTGTACATATCCCATATCCAATCCATCCACAATCCACCCAGTCTGTAAATGGTGTAAATGAAGTCTGTCCATTAACTGCGGCATATGTACCTACATGCTTTTTCAGACAGCCAACAGCCCAGCAAAAAGGAATAGAAACAGAAGCAGAAGCAGAAAACGGAGGACAAAATGAAAACGTGTTATAATGGCCAATTGTGTACATGTTGCGCTTTATATTTTAATCCAAGTCATTTCATTACCAAATTTTTCTCTTCAAGTTTCCCTCTCTCTTTGTCAATTGTCTCCAAAATATTACTCCAAGTATAATCATACTAATAATAATAATAATAATAATAATAATAACAATGACAGAGTAATAATATCTATCTATCTATTAATCTACATAATAGATAATACATAATATTTTCATGTACTACCTAATGTATTTTACATTGTATTTGGTTTTGTATTTCTATTTCTATGAAAATTTTAGGGGTAGTCGTAGGTACTTTCTACATTGTATATTGACGTCACCATCATTTCAGTTGTATTCAGCATTTATGAATTTATTATTATTTATTATCCATTATCCAATATTAGTCATTTACACAGCAAACAAAAATTTACCATGTTAAATTGAATATACTCAATAGTCAAGACTCAAGACACAGTTGATTGACTGTTGTAATAACTTGTAAAATTATGAATCACATGAATAAATATTTTTCTATTTGTTTTGAGCTTTGATGCTTTTCCTAGATGATTCATGATATGCGTGTTTCACATGTTGGGATATTTGTGTTGGTGTAAATAGAAAATAGTTTTAAGATGAACATTTTTCAGGGGTAAATTTGAAAGAGTTTGGCTATTAGCAGTCGAGTTTTTCAAAACTATCTACTCAACTACTCACTACTCAATGTGTCTTCAACTCATTAGATAATTATGCGTATCTGCTCTTGAATGAAATATGGCAATGTTTGGATTTTGGGATGTTGGATGGGAATGTGAAAATGAATGGAAATGGGAGAGAGTGAAAGAGAAAGGGAAGCTGTTTTTGTTGGGACTTTGGAATTGGGAGCTGGGAAAAGTGATAGTAATAAGAATAATTATTATGAGAGGGCATTTAAACGACACATGAATTGCTTCCTACAAGCTACAAGCTACAAGCTCCAACCTCCAAACTACAAACTACAGAACACAGTAAACACATTACAGTTTGTACAAGGAAGTGACACGGATTCAATTTCTCCAGATCTCTGGACAGTGTTATTGGATGTACAAATTGTAAATGAAACTGTTGCTGTTTGGTGTTTGGTGTTTGGTGTTGCTGTTACTGGCTTGTTGGAGGATTAGAGGACAAGATAAGGACTATATTTATGTAGAGTTGCATTACAAGTGACATGAAAATACAAGCTAGTTCACATCCAACATCCAACATCCATCCAAAAGCCTGTAGCCTGTACGAAAGAAGCAAGAAAGACACAGAGAAAGTTACGACTCATGAGAAAATTTATCTTTAGCCATGTACAATGTACATTGTACAGATGTACGCTTATTTAATAGTATTTGTATTATATATTATTATAGTTTTCTTAGTTCTTCCGTTTGTTTTTTCCACTTCTTCCTCTCCTTTTTCTTCCCATTCACACATTCAATATTCAACATTCAACATTTAACAGTCAACAGTCAACATATTATTATTGTATTGATAGTAATTGTATCACATTGAGAAAGATGAGAGTAGAAAATGGGAGTACAAGAGACAAAGTGTCCATATGCCGTGGAAATGTTACATAATATTTTATCATGCTCCAGTCTCCAGTCTCCAGTCTTTAGTCTCTCTCTCTCTCTCTCTCTCGCTTTGTCAGTTGTGGAGGATTTTGGTGTCAAGTTGGAAAACTTGCTCTTGTTATGTCTACAACCTCTAGTCTCTAGTATCAGGATCTGACTCAATGAATGTTTGACTGAGTTGGGTTGAGTTGAAATGAGTCGACTATCTCAAATACTTACAAAATATATAGATACATAGTACATAATATAGTCTCTGGAGTCTCTGGAGTTTTGAGATAGAAATGAAGAAACAAGGGAAAAAGTCTCTCATTTCTAGATTCTAGATTTCTAGTAGACAGTAGACTGGTGATACTTATTCTATGCATATCGATTCCATCTTCCATCCATTGGTATTGGTATTGGGATTTTCCTTCTCAGTATATGTACATAGAGCCGAGTAAAATGTATCCAGTATCCCGTATTGAGAATTGAGATACTGGATGAGGGTACATGTGAGTATTTTGTGAGACTTGTTGATGTAGGGATAAGGGTTGGCCACTGAGGGATGAAATGAGGAGAAGAGGATTAATAAATCACACTCGCAGTCCTACACGAGGCGCCAGCAACACCGGAACTTGGACAAGTAACTGTTCGAATCCCGGGTGACACGTCGGAGTCGCTTCCTTACTCCTTACACAGTACACTCACACATTCACAGCTGGAAAAACTCAAGTGTGATCTGTTTCTTTCCATCCCTCACTCTAACTCTGACTTTGACTTTGACTTTGACTTGAACGTCAACTTGAACTACATAAAACTACATAAAACTTGTGCTTGTCTCTCCCTTTTCTTTTTCTCTGTCTTCTTCTCCGTAACATCTTAATATATTGTTTCTGGATCCTGGACGTACAAAGGATACAAGAGAATCTTTTCTTTTTTTCTTTTTTTATTGTCTTTATTCTTTGCCCAATTCATTTCATTTCATTTCATGGGATATGTAATAAATTACATGACAATTTACAATCCTCTCTGAGCTCTAATAGTAGTAATTATCAAAAATTCATTACCCTTTTCATTCATCATTCTTGTTTTGGGTTTGTATAAAAAGCATCTATAATATTTACTATTTTTTACAAAAAAAAACAATGTACATGATAAAATATCAGTAGATGCAAAGATATCTGTACAAATGTATTAAATGTTATAAAGCTTATACGTATATAGATAGTATGAAGCCTAAAGTATGTATTGGAATCTTATACTAATTGTTTTCCTCACACTTTTCCTCTCTTTTTTTCTTCCTTGCTCCCTCATTATAATTTATCACTTTGAGAATCCTCTCTTTCGTAAACTATTGGAAATAATTTCTCGTTCAGTCATTTACTGTCCTCATTTTTTACAAGTACATAAATACATACTTCACCATGTACACTCTAAACTGTAGACTGTAGACTGTAGCTTGTAGACTGTAGACATTGGACACATGTGAGAGAGTGGAAAGTGTGAATGCATAACTGTGTAACTCAAGTAATAGCCGTTTCCAAATAGATACAAAATACAAAGTACAGAGTAGAAATAGAGATAGACTTTTCCTAGGGAATGGAATGAAGTGGAATGAATGAAGTTGATAAAAGAGTACATAATATCACATGTATTTTCTATTTTCTCTGTTATGGTTTCATTTGGTTTGGTTTGGTTTTGGTTTTGGTTTGGTGTGTTTTGTGTGTATAGGCTAATGATGACATATGAGAGCATATGTATCGTTTTCCTTAGTCACTCGAGCATTGTATTACAGGCACCACCAGTAGACAAAAAAAAGATACTACCACTACTACAAGTACAAATACAAGGAAAACGACAACTACTACTGTATGTACTCTATAGTAATTACTACACTAACACTCTCAACTCACACTAATATCAGTGCTAATATGTATGGAGCCTGGAGAGAGGAGGCTGCGTCATACTGTGAGCTTTGAGCTTTGGAGTTTTGGAGTTTTGAGCTGTTGGAGAAGAAGACAGTCCCTTTAGTCAATACACAATATCTTCAAGTTCAAAGTTGTAAGGATACTGGAACAAATGTGCATATCTTTTACAAGAAGATTTCTTCATTTCTTCATTTCTTTCTTTAGTTTTTGGGTGAGTTGTGAGTTTGTTTTGGACTAGGAAAAGTCAAACCAAACCAATTCAAAACTCAAATGGGATTGTGGATTTGATACATATTGCATTTGTATTTGTATTACATTTGTATTGCAAGCATTTAGTTGAAAGTATGTAAAACAAGGGAAGGGGAAAGAAGGGAGAAGAGAGTCAAAAACATGGAGTTGGAGGTTGGTAAAATGTACAATGTTTTAGTTTGGTTTGGTTTGGTTTGGTTAGTTATGCAGTATGCAGTATGCACCATGATATTTTTGTTCATTGTACATTGTACATGGGTATTATATGTTATTCCTCGTGTAGATTTCCAGAGACAAGAGACAAGAGAAAGAGGATGAGCGATATGCGATATGGATATGTTATTTTAAACATATGTACTACTTTGTCAAACATATGAGGAATGAGGAATGAGCAGACAACAGGATCAGGATCAGAAAGAGAGAGACTACAAATACAAATACAAATGCAAGTACAAGTACAAGTAGAAAACAAAACGCATAATAAGTATACATAAAAGCTACATATTTAGGATTGGAAGACACAGGACACAGGACGTCTAGTATAATGCTCACCAAGGTGTGACATTATATGTGACTGACTGAATTGACTCAGACTCAGACTCAGGTTGAGACTGAGTGAACCAAGACATATTTCTCCTCCTCCTTCTTCTTCTTCACCTTCTTTCCCTTTTTTTTCTTCTGTGACTTTTTGTAGCTGAATTTTTGGATTGGGACATTTTCATGTCACACGTTTCTCTGTTTTGTGTTTTGTGTTTGGTGTTTGATGTTTGGTGTTTTGTGCATGTCTCCTCTCCTTGTTCTTTTTCATGTTCTTGTTCCTCTTTTGTTCTCACGACCACGAACAACGAACATGGTGCGTTGTGCATTACCAGATCAAATACATGAAGGAACATTCAATGACATGACATGAAGACACATTTATGACCATGTTCTGGAATATGGAATGAAAATTATACATTAGTCCAGTTTCAGTATAGATTGGCACCTGATATCTGTTTTGTGTCTTATATTTCCTACAATATAATACAACACTATTTTTAATGTCTTCCTCTTTCCTAAAACATTTTACAATAATATACTTTTTAAATACATGGAGTCTTTTATATGATTGTCTGATGAATTTGTCTATGAAAAGGTACATGGGTTTTGTGTTTTGTGGGTACATTGTCCATTGTACATTTTATGAGTTTATGATGATGTAGTTTAAATAGACTATCTGTAAATTTGTACAGACTACAGACTACAGACATCAACTATAAATATGAAATATGAAATATGAACTGTGAGTGGAATTAAAAGGGGCAGACAAAGACGAAAGACAATTCCAATGTTTGGTGATAATCGATAATCAATGTTTGATGGGAAATTTTCAATGCTCAATGCTCAATTTACTATGTCAATACAGGTACTAATATTTATGGCAGAGAGAACATAAAGTTTCGTTTTGACGCGTAGACTCTAGACTCTAGAATTTTAGACTGTACACTCTAAACTCTAGACTGTAGACTGTGACAACGACAAAAGCTTAAACTTTGTATTTCTTTTCAAGAAAATTAACTGAAACGAAAAGTGAAAAGTCTATGAGATTATTTTACATTTTTCTGCACTGTCCATGTATTTCATGCTCATGTTTTTTTTTGTAATAAACACTTAATATTAATTAAAATGATTACATATTATTATATTCATTTTAGATTTTAGTCTTTATTAAAATCAATTAAACCGAGATAAAAGATGAAATTCAATGATACAGTTAGAATTTAGAATTTACAGGTAGAATCTACAATTCATATCATACATAATAATAGTAATTACTTGTACATTTAAACCTTTTTTGAAACGGCTTCATAATTTCAATCACTACTCTGTCATTATCTCAATTTTCCAAGTTATGGAAGGGTATCATGTTAAGGTGTTTTGTGTAGTCATCAGCTATAGTAGTTATGAACTATGAAGAGTAAACAGTTAGCTCCACGAAACTTGAAATGAGGAATGAGAAATGAACTTTTCACACTTGCAATCTGTCTCGCCTCTTAGACGTTCTAAGCAGTATAAATAGTAAAATAGTAAATAGTTAATTCTCGTACTCATACTCATATACTCATATTCCGTACTCTTCTCAGTTTATCGTCGCCTTCTCCTCCACACTCCACACAGTACATGTATTTTGAGTTGGTTTTGAATGTGGTTTAGGATTACGACAGGACAGGCCAATACACAAGAAAAAGGAAAGGAATGGACCGAGAACCAAGTCAAAACCGTGTTGAGTTCATTTAGGCCTTATTAAATTTATAAGCTCCACTTACAATTTTAAGTATTTTGGCGACACTCTACACTCTACATTCTACAGGGTATGCTACGTTATTTTATACGTTATATGCTTTATGCTATATGCTATGTGTTATGCGTACCACCTTTTGTCTTTAGTCTTTAGTCTTCATTTTACAGATATAAATGAGACCCGTAAAAATTTTGAGACTAGACTTTGTTTCATTTCAACTTTCAACTCCTCTTTGTTTATTGTGTACTGTGTACACAGTGCACAATAGTTCAACTTGGAGAGAGAGAGAGAGAGTGAGAAATGAACTAGTGGGAAGTTTATGACTATCGTTCCGTATTATAAATTGTAAATCGTGTGTGACTATGTGTATACAATACTTTGTGTATTTCGTACTAGTACATTTGACTTTGTTTGTAGTTTGGAGTTTGGAGTTTGTATCCAAAATTCATAATAGTTAACAGTACACAATAGTCTCAACTCTCAAGTCTCTTGACTCTGGACTTATTTATCCATGTATTTTGTGTACATGTATAGTTTTGTTGGTTTAATTTAATTAGATGCACAGCGAGAGTTACACTCGATTCTGGATTCCGAGTCCGATTTCCATTTGGACTCTCCATCTCCACCGTCCACAATCCACAAGTAAATATTGAGTGAGGATAAAACATGGTTGAGAGTTTGTAGTTTTGAGAATATTGAATGTTCATTGGATATCGAATATCGAATATTGTGGTCATTATGAAACAATAGACAAGTCCTTTTCTCTCTCTTTTTATCTTCATCTTGGATTTCATTTTGGTTTTCTTATTGGCTTTCTCTCCTATTCTAATTCTGACTTGGAATTTCAATATTCAATACATATCAAATTGATTGTGGCTAGCTAGAGAAAAGCCACAAGAGTTTTTTTTTCTTTTGGTCTGGTTTGGTCCACCTCTACAATTTTTAATGTTATTTTTCTATCTAATATTCATTATTTATTATATAGTTGATGCGGATAAAGGATAAAGTCTAATGTTTCAACATTCAAAATATTAAAATGCATAATATATTCAGGATGAAAGTATAAAGTATGATGGATTGCTCGTTGTTTGGACTCTGGAACTGGAAATTGGAACCTAGAAACTGGATCAAAAATTGAAACCGATGAACCAAAAAAAACTAGTGCTATTGAAGAGGAGGAGAAATTTTTATAGGACATTGTATAAACACACATCACACATGTATCTATATTATATATTATGCATTATACTTATTACATCACTTTGATTGTTGACTATCAAATTAGTCAGGGTGCGTCAGGACTGTGACTGTAAATAGTAAACAAGTAGATGCGTCTATGTGCGGACAGTTTACAGTGTACAGAGATCAAGATTTAAGTTGACAGTGATGGGGATAATGATGATGAGACGAAAATAAACTATTGGAGCATTCATAATGAGCTGGTTCTTGTTTGTTGGTTACTGGTCCTTGATCCTTGATCGTTGGTTTATTTAGTCTCCAAGATTTATACAGGATGAAATGTGAGCAGGTATAATAATGTGTGATAAGTGATAATGTTTCTTCTCTCTCTCTCTCTTTCATTTTCATCAGCGCACATGCATAGAATGAAATGAAATAAAAACTAAAGTGACGAGTGGAGCTGAATCTCATTTGAATAAGGTTAGTCCGACTATACGCGTAATATGTAATATGTATATACAAAATACAAAATACAAAAGAACTTGAACGTGAAGGTAAAGTAGACGGAATCACATCATCGTCACAATCTTTACAATCATGATCCATCAGAAAGGGTAAATATTAGTGGTAATGAAGTCCGTTGTTTTTGTTTTTGTTTTTATCTTTGTCTTTACCCTTTTCCTCTTGTCTCTTGTCTCTCTTGTCTCTTGTCCATTTGACTTGGAGCTTGAAAATCCAAATCCAAATCTAAAGCCAAAGCCAAATTGAATTCAAATTCAAATTTGAATTCGAAATGCATGTACATTTACACAACTAAATAGTACATATTATGTACCTACAATCTACAGTGCAGACACTGGAGACTCTGTACAATGTACAAGGTATATTAATATAAATGACTGAAAACTGGAAAGGAAGAAAAAAAGAGAGAGAGAGAGAGAGCCCTGCGTCTTGTCTTGTCTTTTCCTAGTTCCTTGTTCTAGTCCTGGTCCAGGAGAGAATAAAGAGAGAGAGAAAAAAAAAGAATGACATTGTCTCTTGTCGTGTCGTTCTTTTGTCTTTGTTTGACGCGGCACTGGGTTGACATAAATGGCGCCTAATGAAATCAGTTTGTATGATCATCGTCTGGTGTGTCTTTTCTCTCTGTTTATGTCTATGACCAAACCAAACCAAGCCAAGCACATTGAACATTCAACACTGAACAACCATATTACATTATATTAGGTGTATCCAGTATAGTCATTATTATAGATGGTATTCTTTTTCCTATAATCCGGTTTTCGGATCGGTGAGCTGTGAACTGTATCTGTGTTTTTCAATTTCCAATGTATTCAATATTATTATATTCACTCTATTAAGAGTATAGTTTCCTATGATATTGTTATTGTACCTATCCATCTATTCCATCTATTTAGTATTTAGTTGTCCCTCTTTCTCTCTCTCTAGTTGGCCAAGAATGAAATGAAATTTTCCGTAAAGTTTCTCTCTCTCACTCTCAGTCTCTGGAAGTGTTCCTTGTACATTGCACATATAGAAATATAGAAGATGAAAACGGAAAGAAGAAATCTTGGAAAGTACAGAAACCAGAATAGGGAAAAGAGTAAAAAGGCTAAAGAGTTTGGAGTTTAGAGTTTAGAGTTTATGTGTGAGTTGAGAGTTGAGAGTTGAGATTTGAGTGCGTGGCGTCGTCGTCGTCTTGGTCGTGGTCCGTCTATGGTGACACTGTACCTGGAGAGAGTCAAGTTTCGTACGCAAGTTGTAAGTTGTAAGTTTTTAGGTGGGACAATAAGGCGCCACTCTATACGGTCAAATGTCAAGAACATTCTTTTTTTGTTAATTGGTCTGCTCAATCATTTTTCTAATAGGGGGTGGAGGCAACACAAGGCAAAGACAAAAAAACTGAAAGAAACAACACAGAAACTAAAGGAAAAAGAAAAAGAACAACTATACATAAACTATTTGGCTGCCTTTTACATGTACAATCTATAATCTATACATAATACATAATACTAGATGCATGCTTATAGTATACTGTCTATTGTGTATTTCTATTATGTATTTCTTGTATCTACTTTCGTCGTCGTCATTCGTCTATGTGTGTGTGTGTGTGTGTGTGTTTGTGTGTGTATCCATTATCCCTTCCAAACTTACCTCTTTATGAGCTCATAAACTACATTTACACTTACCTATTTTACTAATTTCACTCCCAAACTTGGACCAAGGAGAAACACAGAGAGAATCTATACATTATGCCATTGTACATTGTACATATTTATTGGGAACTACTGACGACTGGGCTGCTAAAAGCAACAGTCAGTGCCAGAGCCAGAGCCAGTGCCAGATCATAACCCGATAAACATAAATAGTTACGCACTTTTCTTCCAGACTTTAGAAGTTTGGGCTTGGACATAGTCGAGTTTGACGACTAATGGACAATGAAATGAAACGAAAGGAAAAGAAAAGAAATATCTTCCCATCGCATCGCATAACTCAGCATCTAATATAAATGACTATATTCCAATTCCCAATTCATATTTAATATTTATTAATGTCCTACATTCTCCATTCATTCACTATTCACTAATATTCTATATTAATTTAACTTTTCAACAAGTTTCCACATCCACATTTCAACATGAACCATTTGACAAAAATAAGCGAGACATTTTGATATCATTATACTTTAGTTACTTTATACTGAAAAAAAAACAAGTAGAGTTAACATTTTGATTTTTAATATTTCATTATGGTCGTACCTTTTAACTTTTAAATACACATCATTTTTATTTATATTCCATATTCCATAATTTTACAACATGGCATGACATTTGGGAATTGGGGAAGAAAAATGTAAGAATTGTGATATCAAAATATAATATGTAGTATCTAAATTTCTTTGGTTACATTCTACACGGTACAATTTACAATGTACAACGTACATGTTACTCATTTATGAGGTGGTTGTATGTTATGTCTTGTGTGTAGTGTGTATGATATGTTGATTGCATGTAAATTTGTAATTGACATTAGTTTGAATGGTTTTCATGCGTTTTTTCTCCCCTGTTTCCAGTTCTTTCTTTTTAAAAAGTTTGAATGCAACACTCTTGACTCTTTTGAGTCTTGAGTCTTGAGTCTTTTGAGTCCAAAAATATAATAAAGAATAAAAAATAACAATTCTCGTGCTCATTGAAAAGAGTTTTAAACATGCATATTATAAGTTATAAGTATTATGAGTAGCCAACAATATCCGTTATCCTTTTTACTTTATCCGTGTTCCGTTACTAGGAAAGTATTCAAATTTTACTTGAATTACTTGAAACACAACATGTTGTATATGTACTAAAAATATATGTACAATGTACAGTGTACAGTGTAGCCTCGAAGGAAAAGTCTGCCGCAAGGTAAAGTGGAACTTTGTATTAATTTTTTAGGTGATGGACGACGGACGATGAAGTAAAAGTCAAAGCCATTGGCAGAATAAGCAAAGAGCAAAGAGGAAAGGCACTGCTGTTTACTGTTTAGCGTACACTGTAATTTTGGAGAATTGCCGATAAAGAAGGAAAATTAAAAATTAAATGTCAAAATAAATAAAATGAATTTTTCATCCTGCCTTTCTCTACATTCGACACTCTAAAATCTAAACTTTAGGCTTGGCTCTTGGTTCTTTTCTACTGTTTTTTGAGCTCTTGTACTCTTTACTCTTTACACTTGGGATTGGAGATGGGAGATGGGAGATTGGAGGGAATGTAGGAAATATGTGAAATGGGGAATGGTAACGTAAATATTAGATATTCATGTTCAGAGACGATAAAACAAGCTGCTTAGGATTATTCATTGGTCATTGGTCATGTATTATTATGGGGAGTTGGGCAGTTTAGAGAAGTTGAAAGCTGGGAGACTACTCACATTATTTCCAAATCATATGTGTTATGTGTTAGATATCGCATTTGACTCCAGGGGCAACTTGTTAAACGATGTATTCCATCTTTATGAAAATTACACGGCCGTAAATAATCCAGACCACTGCTCACTACTCCTTCCTCTCATATTTATATTCTATATCCACTCTTATGTAAGTAAACCCTATGCACATGTACCTGTAGTTAACTCTTTACTCTTTTTTTCTTCTTCTCTTCTTTTTGATGACTACTCAAACTCCAGTTCCAACTCAAAGTTAAAGTTTAAGTTGGAGCAAAAGGAGAGAAAATTCTAAAGAGTTAAATGGACATTAAGGAAAATGGAGGTGAGAGGGTGAACCAAACCAAACCATTCCCTTCACTATTTTATACAACTTACATATTACTTACATATTGCTCAACTTTTTGGACAAAAGTAACTAACACTCGTACGCGTAGTAAAATCTTGAACATTGGAACATTGAAACATTGAAACATGCAAGTTTATCTAAACTTGTTTATATATAGATAAGTGAAACAAGTGTTGTTCCTGTTGAAATTTCCCCATAAGTTTTACAATATACAATATGATGCTATTAGCTATTAGTCGATAATATATTCTACATTCTACATGTATCATGCTTTATGTAATATGCTGTATATGTAATATGTAATAGTGGTAGTTTTTCAACCTTCTTCTTGATCTTGTTCTTGTAGGCAGCAGCGGCTGCAACGGGTATGAAGTATAAACTGTAAAGTATAAGTGATACGAGAGAAAAGTTTGTAACTTTGTACTTGTGACTTTTGTACATTATACATTGTACATGTTACACACAGGTAAAACAGAGTAAAAGAAAGAGAGAAAGAGAGAGAGTCACACGAACTTTTTTTAAAGACATAATAGTAATAATAATAATAATAATAATAGTAATCGTAATAGTGATGATATGTACGAGCTCATTGCATGCATGCATGAGAGATTTGATTTGGTAAGTAGAAGTTGACTGTTTAAAGACTCTAGATTCTAGACTCTAGACTGAAGAAGAGAAAGAGAAGAAATGGTGTAGTTACATGAGGAAAAAGTCCACATATTCACATTTACCTTCACAGTACACACTGCACATTACACTACAGATTACAGATTACACATTACGCGAGGAAGAATAATGAGACAGATTAGTATGCATATGATAGAGTGCTAATATCCATGTACCAGGTATCCCTGTAAGTAACTCATACAGAATGAGACCATTACTATTACTATTACTGTTTATGTTCAAGTGTTAAACGCTAGGGTCATTTGGGTGGTCAACTATCATCAACATGCTTCTACTCTTCTTCTATTCTTCTATTCTCATTCTCTTTTTCTTCTGTCGACATTTTATGGCGGCGCGGTTACAAACTCAAACGTAACACAATATATTTACAATGCCATACTAGATACTAGATACCTACTAGCAATTCTTACACACTACACACTCAACATCTCCCTCCAGTTCAACTCATGTTTATGCCAATGAAAATGCTAATGCTAATACCTCTTGAGATTTGAGATTTGAGATCTGAGTTGTCTTCTGCCCTCCTCTTCTCTGCTCTCCAATCTTCTGTGTTAAAAACAATGTAATTTTTTAACTGAGGTTTTTTTTTCTCTTATGGTCAGTTCACAGTTCACGTCCACTGCATACTTGGACTCTCGACGCTTAAAGAAAAGAGTAAAGAGTAAAGTCATTGGTGGCGGAAGGCTGTATGTTCTTTATATATTCAAATGTACAAATATATGTACAAATATGTCCATTGTCCATGAGGACATTTCACATTTTATAGCACAAACTGCACACAGCACACCGCGGACCATTTGTAACAACCAAGAAATAAGAACTGTGTGAGTGCTCATAAAACGTCTTTCGGCAATGCTTAAAAGGTCACTCACAAAGGTAAATGAGTGAGTGAGAGAGGACTGGAGGGAAATGAAAAATATAGACAATATAATAATAATACAACAACAACAAGTCACAATTCATCTCAAAGCATCAAGACACAAGACAAGAAGAATTAAAGAATGAAAGAATGAAAAAAGTGTAATGAATTTCTGTCCATTTACATTGTCCAAACTCCAAACTCCATACATTCCAATTGTACAAATTACTGCATAACCTTTTTCATAGTTTATTGCATATATTTGGGACATCAAAATGAGCAATACATAATAATTATTATTATTATAACTTTTGAATTGGACATGTTTTTTTGTTTTATAAGGTCAACCCCTGTAATTACAAGTAGTTTCAGCAATTTAGTCAACCAACTTGAGACTATGTAGCTTGAAGCTTGGGGCAACGTAGAATGTGGAATTTGGAATTGCTGTACAATTTTCAATAACTTTTACTGTCCAATTTGCAATGTACAATGTACAATTTTAATTAATACAGAATAACAAAATCAAAAGGATGGCGAAATAATAAACATTCCTGTGCAAAAAGTTATAATTGTTTTGTTGTTTGCGGTTGTCTTGAATCTTGAATCTTGATTCGTGATTCGTGATTTGTAAATGTACTACTTGTAGTATTTAGCATTTGATTGCGCCCATATAAATATTTGTAGCAGGTTTTCTTCAAACTTCCACATTCTACATTCTAGATTCTAAATTCAAAATTGTACAATGCATACAAATTTGAGAGGAGAGTCGAGTGGACAGCGGAAGAAGGGACAATCGAAATAATAATAATAAATCGACAGTCATTATAATAATAAACTTTTATTTCATGATTATTTCATGATGAAAACGTGAACGTTGAGCATTTCATTACAATTCATCTTCCATTGCAATGAGCAATGAGCAATGAGCGATGAGCCTTCATCGCTCATTAGAAATTATAAAAAAAAGTAAAACAAGTTCAGTCTTCAATCTTCCGTTTTTATTTTATAATAGTCAGAGTAAATTTTAGTATATGAAAAATTAGCTTACAAGATAGTCTAGTCTGACCAAAAGCCTATAGAAAATAGTGAACATGATATCCTACATTGAAACTGAATGATGTATGATGTATGATGTAGGATGTGGGCTATTACAAGTGTACAGTTTAGAGCAAAGAGTTTATAGTTTATAGTCGTTGTAAAAAATGGAGGGAAATTACTCTGTACACTGTCATTAGTTGTACTACTCGTGTTCTTTGTATCTTGTACTTACATACTACATACATGTGTAGTTGTAGCTATAGTCCACAGTCCAGTCCAATGATACTGATCCTCATAATGATTATCGTAATAATAAGGGGGTATGATGAACAAGATTACAAGGGAAATATAATACGAATACAACTCTCTCAAATTCCTTGTACATGCGTATTTAGTATTTACTATTTATACAAGTCCATGTACAATGTAAAATTTAAAATGTGTACATACACAACTCATTGTGTAAAAAATTAAAGGATATTTTGAACAGTGAACAGTGAACAGAGAACGGCCACCATTTCAACTTTCACAGCATTCGGAGAGCGGACGACGACTATCCATTTTTTTTATAAAGATAATAGACGCTTTTTTATTCACCATTCACCATTTCACCATCCTACAACACACAGTGAGAGGAGTTTGAAGACGAATAATTTTTTGCTTCAGTTTTTACTTGAACCAGAACCTAGAACCCTTGTGTATGTATTTCCTATTTACTCCAAAACTGTACATGGAACATGGAAACAATGAGCTGTAAAAAGGGATTGCGGATCGTGGAGAGAGAAAACAATAGACATGAAAATAGAAATTAAAATGGAAATGAAGAGTTATATTTCCAGAAAATGGGAAGAGAAATGAATAGGAGTAAATAAGAAGCAAATTTAAATGAATTGTTTCCACACGCCCTCTTGTCTGCAGTCTAAAGTTTACAGTACACAAAATACAAAATACAGAAAAGAGAAAGAAAGAAATGAAAAAGAATCAGCATTTTATTTCTCTTTTCCCAACCCCCTAATTCTCTCAATTCTCTATAGTACAATGTACATGAATATAATCTTGTGTATAAATTTTGTGCATTCTCATTTCTCATGCTTTTATATTATTGTGTATTGTGTGAGTGAGAACATTTTTTGAATTTTAAATAGGCTCATGAAAGTTAAAAATTTTGAAAGGAGGGAGTACAAAAAAGTAAAAGAGGGAAGAAAGATTATTATTACAGATAAATGAGCGTTTGACTTTTGACTGTACAATGTACAATGTATTTTTGGGTAATTTTCTCATGGAAAATTGTCCTGCTTTTAATTTCCATGTTTCATGAGTACAGAGTACAGACTCAAGAATCGAGAGTCTATTGTCTATTGCGGTTCTATTATATCACCCAACTTTTCCACGAGAAAATAAAAAGGGAGAAAAAGAGTATCATTACAATATATTCTTATGGCTATTTTCTCAGGGGCAATAGCTCATAGTTAAATGTTAAATTGTAAATGGTAAATGGTAAAGTTAAACGTTGGGTTTAGGAATCCGTCACAACTCCAAACTCCAAACTCTTTTCTCCGTGTTTTATAAACTCTGTAAAAGGTTAATCCCTAGATTTATAGACAATAGACAATATACAAAATAGGGAGTAAGGAAAAGATCTAAACATTGTATTTAAATATACACGTGAGTGAGTAATATTTAGTATTGAGTATTATATCACTCATCAATTGAACCTCAGTTATAACTTTAACTGTATAATCTGTACTCTGTACCCATGGTTGAAAAAGAAGAAGAAGAAGAAGAAGAAGAAGAAGGGGTGTCTATAATAATAAACGGGTACTTAGGACTCTTCAAGATGAACAAGTTTATGAGGTAAAGATTTGATAATTTTAGGGCACTGAAACCTGAAATGAGCAGAAGGGAAGCAAACTATGTATCAAATGTAAGGAGTCTAGAATCTAGAATAGAGAATAAAAAGTAAAGGGAGAAAAAGGTCAACTTTCCTAGACCAACTTCACGGGGTTGAGAATTTGTGTGTGACGGAGCACGGTTTCCAGTTACAAAAATTTAACTCTTGGGCTTCTTCTTCTTGTTGCCATCGTCATGTTCGTCGTCGTCGTCGTCCTCATCTCTTTCTCGTCTCCTTCATCTTCTTAATACCTCTAATACGCCCTTAATGAAGTCAACTTTTGCCTCCTTAAATAGTGTTTGACATGAACATACGTATTTATTTATGTCTGTCTTTTTCTTCTTCTCCCAATAGAGACTCAAAGCTCAAAACTATTTACTGTACTACTATTCATCGTCATCACTTACTTTGTATATTACACATAGTATTCCTTTTGTTTATGTCTCACCTTTCTTTTAAAAGTATCTAGAATCTAGAGACTGAAAAGTTTAGGACCGTAAACAGTAAACATATTAAATACATGTGGTAAATAATCGTAATCGTATGAGTGGACGAGTAAAAATATAAGCTCTCTGTATATTTTAATAATATGTATGCCGATGAGTGCATTTGTAATTACTTTTGAGCTTAAGTATATACATCAATCTATACAGATATTTAGTATTTATACTACTCACCCTAATTTTCAAGATATTAAATGCAGAAAAGATCTATAATAATAATAATAATAATAAAAACAATAGTTCTGTCATCTCTCTCCCTGTTCTGCCTACTTTATACTTTATACAAATCCCTAAGTCGAATAATCCTTTGTACTTTGTAACTCTTTTTGAGATGAAAGGTGAACTTGTGAAGTGTGAGCAGCTCTTGACTCTTGACTCCTGAATCCTCACAGTATTAATTCTAATTCTAATGGTTCTCAGTCTGAATCTGAGTGACTAAGAAAAAACTTGGTCTAAGAGAGTTGACTAAGAAAAGTGGTCAGATATAATATATAAGAATAGAGATGAGAAAAGTTTTTTGCATTTCAATTTGATAATCTTGAATCTTGCTTTGTACTTGTTTGTTTTGGATTTGTATTATTTATTCTTTTTTTTGTCTATTTTTGGTCGGCTGCAGGTTGACTTGTACCTTTGTTCTTTTGTATTTGAAGGATGAAGATGAAGAAGAAATGAGCCACCGTTATTATTATTTGAAATGCATAAATACATTATAATAATACACAAGTAACTGTGAACAAAAATAAAGTAGATATTATCATAATATTTAGCCTACTTATATTAATACAAAACAACAGTTTTTTACAGCGTTTCAAGTCTCAAGTCTCAATATTCTCAATTCTCAATGCTCCATAAGATGGTTATGTAATGTACAATGGATATATGGAGAAATTTTAAAAGAGTCTGTCCGATTTTCTGAGCTTTCAAGTTTCAATCTCCACTATTCCAAATCCCAAGTTACACAGTATCCGACATCCGATATTCAACTTTTCAGGTCTAGATAAAGTCCCCGTTGACAAGAACACGAGTTTGATTTATAGTTTATAACTGTTTGAAATTTGAAGTATGGTCATGGAGATGGGGGGTGAAGAAGATGGTGAGCATAATATTGGGAGCCTGATCTTCTCTTGACTTTTGGCTGGTTGGTTTGGTTTTTGGTTTGGTTTGGCTTCGGCTTGTGGTGAGAAAAATGACAGCTTCCGAATTCAGAATTGGAATCTGGTCTGATTATTCGTCAAATTTTCGTCTTTCCGATCTCCACATGATAAATTATTATTTTGTCATGTCAGGCGGTTCATGTTTGAGGACAGCAGCAAAGGAGCAACAGAAGATGAAGAAGAAATTCGTCCGCCAGTCCAGAGTCCAGAATCGTTAGAGAGAGAAACAGTTGTCTCACTTTTGTTGCAATACCCAGCAAAGAAGCTTTAGCCAAGGAAAAGCAGATGATTCTACATTCTACACACTTCTTACTGCTGATGATAATGATGATGAAAAGAATTAGGAATGAATAACAACCCACATTTCAACACCATCAAATACTAATGAAAGCTTATTACATTGTAAACTCTAAGCATTTTCACAAACCACAAACATTCAACAGTCAACAGCCGATCGGATTTTCTTCTTCTTCTTTGATAAATTCCCAACCAAGTTCCTTTCATGTTCTCAGTTTATTTATCAGTACTATTGTGTTCATTGTTTCATTTTTATTCCATGTTTTATTTTTTTTTTTATTAATTTAAAAATATCTATCATGTCTTGTATATTTTTGTCGTTTCTTCTATTATTTTATCCTACCTCAATCCTTTTGTAAAATTATTAAGTAAATAAAAGAGTGGCGCTACGTATAGAGACTTCAATAAACAATAGACAATAATAGACAACCCCGGATACAAAGTACAAAAACCCGTGTTTACATTTTTATACAAAAAAACACATCATTTATTTTTAAAAACATGAAAATCAGAAATGAAAATAGTGTGTAAGTATTTGTATGATGTATGAAGTATGATAATGATGTGTATATCTATTTTATGAAATTAAATAAATTGCCGTGAAACTTGAGACGGTTTGAAATAAATAACATCTTTTTTAATGAGCACAGGTGTTCTATTTTCAGGTATTATTTCATATATATTTATCCTTCTGCTTTTTTTCGTGTTTTCAAATTATTTTATTGTTTCATTTTTCCATGTTTGTGTGTTTTCTTTTTCCTCTCTATTTCCCCAAAATCCAAAATATATCATTATTAGTATACCCAGGATTAAATTAATTATATAAAATAAATAAGATCATCATCACTCATCACCGTAAATTGTAGACCTTAAACCTTAAAAGACCTGGATTCATGATCCCTCTCATAGATAAATAAATAAGTAAATAAACAGATAGTCAAGTCTATTATTATCTCAAAATACCAAACGCCGAATACCGAATACCGAATATCAAGCGGATAACAAAGTCAGTAGCCACCAGCTATACTTTTTTTATGTAGAGGAGTGAAAAGATGGAGTGAAAAATGTCAGTCAAACATCTTTTATCACGCAGAGAATCTAAGTGTTAAATTAAATAATTATGATGAAATGAGAAAACAGAGTACATCATTATATCATATTAGAGAAAAGGAGCAGAAATGTTTCAAGTCTCAAGTCTCAAGTTTCAATGAGTTTAGAGTTTATTTGGATCAGAATTGAACATTGAACAAAATACGAATAAACGAAAAGGAACAAGAAACAAAAAGCTTATCTATTTATAATCGTTAAAGCTTTACAGAAAGGCTGTAAATAGATTTATATTCTATATCACGTTATTGTATCAAAAATATTTCCTATCTGTATTGAGTATTGAGTATTGACTAAAGACTGAAGACTGGAGGTGCGTGCCTCTTCATTGAAAATTACATTTGTTGTTTAAACAATGAGAAAAACAAACAATAATAATCTTTCATGGATCTTTGAGCCTTCAAAATTGAGAGTGAGAAATTGTAAGAGAGAGAGAAAAAATAAAAGATAGCGAGTTAAATTTAGAAATGAAGTATATTATATATGTATACATACAGTATATGAATTATCATTATTATTGTACCATTGTTTTGTTTTTCATTTATCCAATTATAGACTGAACTAGATTTCCGAGTTGTGAGTTTTGAGCTTTGAGATAATGAGACGAAAAGTAATGAGCTTGGTTTTTATTCAATACATATTACTTATATATTCTATTATGTGCTTTAGAAACAAAAAAAACTGAAAAACATTAAAGTACTTGCTATTCATTCACAGATGTGATGTTGTTTCTTTCTACTTGAATTTTATTTTATATTATATTATATTATTATACTTTATTTTCCTTCCCAATTCCCAATTCTCAATGTCCAATAATAAAATTTAGACTAAAGGACATTTAGCTCATAAATATTAGTACCTATTATTATATAGTGACTTGGTGTCTAAAAACTCATTTTGTTGAGAAAACAAGAAACTATAACAAGTACAAGGAACAAGGAGGAACAGAGCAGAAAATAATACAAGACAAGAACAGAGGACAACATCAAACATGAGCCATCATTATCATTATCATTATCAACTCGAATGAACATGAATGAGAACATGACTATCAATATCCTGAACTATTCTATTCTATTGTATATTGTATATTCTATATTTTTTGTTGAGCTCTATATGCTAGTTATGCTATGCTATGACGTGTGATATAGAAGAACTGTTCGAATTTCAAATGGTTCGGTCTATAGAAATTTAGACAAGCATATCATATCACATGTAACATGTAAATTTACATTTACACTTACATTTATATTTGTACGCAGAGGATCCACCAGATACCAGATACCAGATGATACAAAAGATTCTCGAATGATTCCAGTTTTGTCTTCTCTACATTTCTCACCAATGCTGATGATGATGATGATGATGACAACGAAGAAAAAAAATCAGCAGCTACAACTACAAGTTAACAAGTTGATGAGGAAAGAAGAGAAACCTATTAAGTAGCTTGGGCTAATCTAAAGAATGTCAACATTGCACTGATAACGAAATTTATTGATCGATCAAAATCTAGTTGAGAATATTTAATACGCTTGTGTATTCAGCAACGGACGAGAGTCTCAGTTCTCAGTTTTCAATTTTCAAACCTCAAACTTGAATAACAAAAATCCACACACACATACATTAATACATCCTCAATCCCCAATACTCAATATTCAGTGTAACAACTGTGTAAATTCTACATTTTGTACAGTGTACAATGTACAATGTACATTGTAGTTCTATGCATATTTCTGTGGAAGAATTGATAGGCCGAGGTTGAGATGACTGTTCAAGAAGTTGTAACTTGTAATACTTGATACTCGGATAGGTACTTGTAATAGCAAGTATCAGAGATATACGATACACGATACACTATTTTGTCTTGTCCTTTAGGAAATAATGACATTCATTATGTATACATATGTATTTTTATATAGAGGATATAGCAGCATCCTCTATAGTACAATCCAACATCCAAGATCCAACCTCAAGAGAGAGAGAGAAAAAAAAACATAAATGTTTAAAAGTGTAGTGTAAAAAAGTAAAATGTAAAATGTGATGTGATATGTAGTGTGTAGTTTACTAGTTAGGATCAATAACTGTAGTCATAACAGTCAAGCAAGTGCAACTATACAATCATAATAATCTCACCCGTAGCCACATGTTTCCTTTTGCTCAATTAAATTGCTCCTGCTTCATATGTACAGTGTACAGTGTACATGTGTTATTTTTGCTATGGATCATCAACTTACACTGTGTACTGTGTAGAGTGGTGCAGAGTACAAGCAGTTGGTAGTTGGTAGTTTGTAGTTGGTAGTTTACAATGCCACGAGTAGATAGTAGATGGTAGATATATTCTTGATGAAAATTTATTTAGGAGGAAATTGATAGCATTTCATTAGTATAGTACTTGGTGCTTGGTACTTGCAAAGAACAACAACACCAAATATCAAATACAACACATGTTTCCATGTACTTTCTTTTAGTCTCCTTCTTTCTTCTCCATCTCCTTCATTTCACATACTACATCAGCAACATACAGCGTACAACATACAGAGTACAGACAGATGTTATATCATGTACTATAAGATTAACGTAATTGACAAACAAGTAACAAGTAACATCCACATCTACAAAACTTTACATGGTGAGAAAGAGAACGTTTCTGATATGCCTAAGATGTAAAATGTACTGTGCACAGTGCACAGTGTACTACATAAGTTAGCGTATTTAATACTAAAGGATAAAAACTAAGTTTTCAAGCTTCAAAATTCAAGAGGAAGATGACTCCTTCATTTTACGACATTTAAATTCTCCTCCTGTATGTAGAATGTAGAATTTAGATGTAGAATGTAAGTAGAATGTATCACCTTCTTGAGACTTGAGTCTCGAGATTTAATACGAATGCGTAATACAACAGGGCAAAGGAAACAATGGCTATAGCTTGAAACTAGAAACTACTTCTAGAAGAACTACAAACTGCAAAAAAAGAAAAAAATTTAAATGTTTTACATTTAAAAATCTAAGCATCTCTTTTATTAATCGAGATTCTAGACTTTGGAATTTGCAGGTTGCAAATGTAAAAAAAGCGGCCAGAAAGAAACGATAATTAGAATTTTTTTATCTTTCTTTTTCCTCTTTTCTCTTTTATAAATGCTCCTATAATATGACGTGATGAATAAAGTAAAAAACATACTACATACTTTACACAACTGTTCTGAAATGAGAATTAAGATTTGCACAATACTGACACTCTTGACCTTTCACACTTGTGTTCTCTGTTCTCTGTTGTTTGAGTTTTGAGTTATAATGTTATTATGTTATAACAAATGCACAGTGTAGAACTGGAAGTCTTTGGTAGCCAATGTTGAGTGTTGAATGTCTTTATTCCGAATCAGAAATGGTTCAGATAAGATTCTCAACTCTATTTATACCATAATTTATCAATAAATACTTTATGATACTTATGAACGTAACCAAAGTTCATAACCATTTATTCACCAAAAAATAACGTGAAAGTTACCGTTTGTAATATTAGGGTTTATAGATTCCTTCATGTATTAAATAAATATGTAGGTTTACAATTAGACATTAATCAATAACACAATGAATGAATCACAGGAACTCACTACGTGTGTATTTCCTTTTTATAATTTTATTCTTGAGGATATGATACAATTATGGATCTTATTTCATTGTGTTATTTTTTATGCATTTCCTTTTTTCTTCACGGATATCTAATACTTAACAATGATTCGGACTTTGGAGCATTAAAATACTTATACCCATTGTTTACACTTACGTTACAATTTAAAATTTACAATATTTAATCCATAGTACACTACTAATGTACATTGTACATTCTACATATTACTGACTCATTGACAAATATGGAAGACAACAAAGAAAAGTAATTCAAATACTTCGTATTAAATATTCAATATGCATAGCTTTGCAACGTGACATATATGTACTGCACAAAAATGTTTGGTTTTAAAATAGCTCAATATCTATTTTAAATAGATCATTATCTCCTCCCCTATGTACAAACATCAGTGTTAAGCATATTTGGAATTTGTACAGTTAGAATTTTCATACTTGCTATTTAATAGTTAAGAGTTAAGAATCACGAGTAACTTGAATTGCTCACACATGTACAACGTACATGTAAATGAATGAAATCGTTAGTCATAGGTCATAGGTATATCAAGAATAAAAGCATCATATGTACAACATTACACCATTTGAGATTCTGTACCTAGGATAATACCGGAAAGAACATGAAAAGTGAAGAGTCTTTTGGTCTTTTTGGTGTAACGGCTTTGAATTTGAGCCCTATCACTTGTAAACGTATCATAATGCTGGATCTAAAATTAATATGGGGTATTACATGAAATAAGTATCACACATTATACATTATACATTACACTTACAACTTGGAACATGAACTGTAAACTGTGAGCCCAACGTCCTCCAAGATCCATGATGACTACCCTGATATGATATATTATGATGTGCATAAAATTAAAAGTGATTCCGCGTCAACAGAGCTGTCGTCTTTCTCGTCGTCTTGGTTTTTGGTTCTTGGTTCTTGGTCTGCTAATGATTTTAAAAGCCGAGAGTGTCGAGTGTTTCAAATGACAAGTAAAAGTAATAACACATAACACTGATGATGACGAGAAATGAGAAATAAGATGTGTAAGACGACGAAAAGGCGAGACAAACACTATGTATGCTGATGACCATGACTGATGCTAATTGACTTTGGATTTTAGAAAACTATCCACTATCCATTACCCCAGTTCACCAGTTCAAAAACGACAGAGAAATAATACACCTCGGCTTAAACCTTATACAAAATACAAAATACACCGCACACCGTTTCACATTTTCAGTTTTGTGCTTTGACCGTCCCATCCCATGACATGCCATTCATGGCAGGAAAACAAACAAATCATAATGTGTCTGCTGTCTGCCGTACATAATGCATACAGTGTGTAGTGTGTACTAAGTACTAATGATACGTATAGTTTACAGTAGAACAATATCCACCATTTGTGACATAATACATAATACCTTTCTCTAGTGCATAATCTATAAGCCATTATGAGTTATGGTACAAGTACCCCTGTAATACCCAGGGTCAATAGTCAATAGTCAATAATAATCCACATCATTTCATTTCAGGCACTAGAATATTCCGTTATCCATTAAAAAGTTGAAAGTGTAATCACTAATCACTGACCATTATTATTAGAAACGAGGAGCCAGCAAATTATGTATTATGTATTAGGTACTAAGGTATAATAAATTTTCAAAGCTCCTAGTAAATATTATATTGAGTAAACTTTCTCCATAAAAATGTCCACCATCATCATCTCCATTTTCCTGTTACCGAAAATGTCCATAATCCATAACTTTGAAATTAAAACAAGGTCATCAATTTGGAATTAGGAATCCGGAATCCGGAGACAAGTTATACAAAGTTACAAAGTACTTGATACTTATTTAAACCGATTCATTGGATTTGTATCTTTTTGTCAAAGGGTTTGAACTTTGAAGTTTCAAGAGATTATAAAATTTACCAAGTGTTGACTTTAGAATTTAGAATTTAGAAATTGTACATCTGGATCTGGATTCTTTGATAGACTCCGACTTCAACTTTTGTGGCCAAATCAACACTAAATCCAAATTCAAACGATAACGCCGAAACCAAATCCAAAGCCAAAGCCAACGTCAAGGTAATAATAATATTTTGTGGATGGACGGAGTGTATTTCCCATTTGTATAATGAATTGATGTTTGAATTTCGAATTTGGAATATTAAAAGCTACCAGTATAAGTCTATAGTTATTATGCACGTGTGTCGCTAATGGTTTAAAGATTTACCTTCCTCATTCTAGTTTCTAGTCTTTTACAGTGTCTATTCATGTTCATGTTCATCATTCGTTAGAAATTCTTCGAGCCTACAAAGTTAAATAAAAGCTGTACGAAGTACGAAGAGGTAAATAGTAAATACTTTGGCTTCCCAGATGAACAATTAGTACTTCAACTGACAGTAGACAGATTTAAGATTTAAGATTTAGTTAAGTAAGCATCGAATTGATTGAAGTAAAATGGAAGAATGAGTAAGTCGCTGGACGATGGACAATGAAAGACAAGGAGTGAACTAGAAGAAGAAGAAGTAAAGAAACAAATATGGGCAACAAGAAGAAAAGCAACAATGTATCCTATGGCTATGTTGAAAACACGGAGCTTAGTAGATGCTCAATTCCCAATTCTCACCCATGTCGTACTTTTACGGAGGTAGCTTAAATCTTAAATATTAAGTATGTATACCCATTTTCAATATTCAATATTCAACTATGTTTATTTATGACCACCAAAATCGTTGATCGTTGAGCTCCTTATTCATTCACAATTCAAATACAGCTAATCACATTAGTATGAGCCGTAGCCGTAAACTAATGATTGTGTGTAAATAGTGAATACAATCAAATGTAGAACACACATTTGTTATTTATTTTTCTCTTTGTACTAGTGGATTTTGGAGTGTCAATTTTAGCTATGAGCTTTGAGCACCAAGTTTTGGGCTTTGAGCTTTGAGTTTTGAGAGATGAAAAGACTAAATTCTTATTGGATTATGTCAGAATTTAAGGAGGAAAACCTCCGTTTTTCCTTCTTATACTTGATACTTGTAAATTGTAATTCCTGTGGTGAGGTTATCCGCTCCCCCATTTACTACTTGTATTTACAATAATATTATCATGATGATGATTTTCTCAAGTTTTTACTTTTATCTATTATTTCTATCATATATTATATTGTATTAGATATTATAATATATATCCTGTACAATATAAAATATAATATAATATGATGGCCTTTTCACAGCAATTATTATTATCTATTATCCCAATTCTGCCTTTCCTGTCTGCCTCGCTGTCTACCATTTTCAAGTTTAATTCCAACTGATTCTCATTCTTTCATTCATTCATTCTTTTATTCACATTTCACATACGTGAAGAGTGTAGAGTGTAGAGTGAAGAGTCCAACAGTTGAACAGTTGAACATAGAATTCCCCAAATCCTCAAACAAAAAGAGAGAAAATACCTCAAAACTCAAAACTTAAAATCATAGACAAGTTATAGTATACATTCAATGTTCAATGTTCAAGCAACAGTTTGAAATATAGGAGCAAAAAGTTGAATGAATGAATCAAAGAAGGAATGACAAAAGTTTAGTTTAAGAAGTTTAAGTCCAAGAAGAACAAGAAGAAGACGAAGAAGAAGAAGGAAAAGGAAGGAAGTATTTGAGGAATTAAATAAATAATGTGATTGAGGAGACTCAAAGTCTAAAAGCTTCAAATTCTAAAATCTAAACTCTAAACTGATCGTTCAAGTGGCCATTCAGTAGAGACGAGAGAGGAAGAATGGTTGACAATTTTCGGGCGGGTATATCTGTCCACAATTCACAATGTGTGCTCTGCTTCTTTTTTTTCCAGTCCAGATTTCTCAATCCCATCCAGTCCAATCCAATTCGTCATTGTTGTCCAACTCCTAGGTATACCCTACCATATACTTTATCCATCCATTCTACATTCTACACATTGTACAATGAGAATAACAAAACAGTCAAAAACTTGAAACTTGAATAATTGTATCACAATTTTGGGTATTTCACGTGTGCACATCTATGTGTGTTTGTGTGTGTGTGTGTGTGGATAAATAAAGTAAATACCGTGAAAAATAAATTGTGTGAGTATTGAGTATTGAACATAGTATTATTGTTATGAATGGGAGAATAAATGAATGATTGCGGAAAATGAGGGAAATGTACATTATGTGTATCTACATTGTACATTGTAGAGTGAAGAATGAAGAATGAAGAAGTGAGAAGAACGGACCACGTGGCTGTCAATTCTCTCAATTCTCTCTCACGGTCGTCCCTCTCGGAAGTATCCTGCTGTTTTTTGTTTTCTATCCCAATGTCCACAATATAATTCTGGCCAGAAAACGACTTTATTCCCCTCCATTACAGATAAATAGGTGGATAGAGAGACAGACAGATAGATGGGTATATATTCGTATATTCGTATATCTGTATTTTGGTTTTTGGTGTGAGTGACTTTCTCAATTCTCAATTTCCCTGAAACTATTGTACGTTTATACCTTGTTGGACGTGAAATTCCTACCTTTCCATATAATAATATAATATAATATATTGTCCAGCTCAATCCTCAATTTTGTATTTTCTGGGGCCTGACCAAACCAAACCAAACCAAATCAAGCCAAAGCCAAAGCCAAGCCAGTGTGTGTATACAAAATACAAACTATACAATGTACAATGTACAGTGTACAGTATACTTGTGTGTTTTTCCTTCGAAGGTGGTATATAGTGTCTGTTTAAAAGGAAAGAGGCAGAGAGTCATAGCCACAAGTATTATCTGGAGAAGAAAGGAAGAAATACATAGAAGAAATGGAAGAGAGAGGAGCTGTAGGAGCTACCGTACAAATCTATTATGTCTCAAGTACAAAGGTTGATCCAAACCCCTGACCTCACACCTCGGCATTTACCATGTCAATATTTGGGAAAATACCTCCTAAATACTCCGGCCACAATACAATACGATTCATATGATAAATTTTTTGGGGGGTTCTTTTTCTTTTTCTATTTCTTCTCCTTCTACAATATTCTTCATGTCTTCTTTTGCAGTCCATTTCCTTTTCTTCTTTTTCTGGCATGACCCAGACCAGACCATACCAATTCAATTCCATTCAATTCAATTATGACAAACATACCTCGGAACAATGATGATCACACACTATTATTATTATTATTCCTATATTATGTATTGTGTGCATCATATGTACTATGTACATTGAAATACAGATTTTGTCCCCTCTACACTAGACAGCTCGGCGCTGTGTCACATAATACATTGAATATTTAGTATAAAGAAAAAGTACACGCACAATCACATTCACATTCACAATTCACATGTGTTAGATAGTTTACATTTTTCTACCATAATTTACGCTACACCTTCGTAGTTTGTAGTTCGTACACACAATGAAATAGACACTTTTAAGAATGAAAATGATCATTGACCATTTACCATTTACTATTTCCCGTGTGTCTGCTTTTTCCTTTGGCTTTTCAGCTCTGAGTTTTGAGTTTTGTTATGTATTATGTAGGGAAAATTCCTTGGCTTGAAATTATTATTAGTCTTATTAACAGTACAATGGTTGTGGTAGTTGTAGTAATACTAGTAATAATAATAATGACAAATATATTAAGGAAGCTGTTCAAACTTAAAAATGAATGAAAGAATGAATGAATGAAAAAAGGTAGGGGAAAATGTCGAGAGTTGAAAGTTGAAAGTAGAAAGATGGAGAAAAAAGTTCATATTTTCCTGTGCCTTTTCCACAAATGTGAGTATAGAATATTAGCTTATCTCAATCTCGCTTACTACCATCTACGATGACTTTTTTCGTTTTGTCATAGAAGGGATAAATGAAAATCAGTGAATGAACCAAAAAGTTGAAAACTGGATCTTGGAATGTTGTAGAAAAAGAGCATGTATTTGAGAATTAAGAATGAAAACTTGCGCTGCATCGAGAATCGAGAATCGAGGATCGAGGATCGAGGATCGAGTCAAGTCATTGAGTAAAATGAAATCCGAATCTGAAATGGTTTGTTCATAGTTCATAGCTCATCCCAACGGAATCATAATACATACTAATAATAATAATACATGTAATATGTGATGTATTCACTGCACACTGCACCGTGTAAATCCTTGTCAGAGAAAAGGAAGCAAAGTAAAATGGTAGAATCATCATTCATTCACATTTTTTAAAGCTACGATTTACCATCTACGAACAAAGATCACGATCAAAAAGACTCGCCTTGGATTATTTTTTTTTCATTCTGTAGGTTGTAGGTAGATATCTATTTTATATTTCATATTATAGTCTATATTCTATAGTTTTCCCTCTTCCATATCCAATTTTCAATCTTATTTGAATGCGATATGCGATTACCATCAAACACCAAAAATCAAACATGAAACCATCTCAATTCTCAATTCTCCACCGTGATATTCGTACGTGCAGGGGAGGACGCAGTGCACTTATCGAGAAGTCGACAGTCGACTACTATATATTTTATAGTTATGTATTATGTACCCCTAGTTTACCTACATACTTAGACTTTAGATGCACATTGGTACTTTAGTATTGCAAAAGTCCTTTTAAGAATGCTTAGGTAGATGCATCTAATATTCCATATATGTATAACAAACAACAGCTTTGGTTTTTGGTTAGAATTGGATTGGATTGCAAGTTTCAAGACTCAAAGAAAAAGATTCAAGAAGTCTACTGAATACTGAATTCTAAATGCTGAATGTTGAATGTTGAGAACAATTCCTCCGAGAAAATTTCCATTGGTTTCCCATAAAAGTGTAATCTTGGCTTTCTATTGCATTTTTATGCAATTTCCTCACCATTGTAAAAAGAACGGTTGTGGGAATTGTGGAGCAGGGACCGTTTACCATTTACGTTGTGCATTCACACATGTATTATGTATTTACATAGAAATGCAAAAGAGGCGCTCTCCTTTTGAAGAAAAATCATCATCATATGATTTTATTATTATGGATGAATATGTACATAATATTATGTATAGATCTGTATTCTATATTCTATATTCTATCTTTATCTATCTACGCATATTTTATTTTATTTTATTCACTTCTAACAATAACGCAAAACACAAGCATAAACACAAGCAGTAAGCAGTACTAATGCACACATGTGTAAAGTGTAAAGGTAATCATCAAATTATAGAAGAATGAGCAAAACTTGCCCTGTATTCATGACTTTGGCATTTGGTATTTGGAATTTTGAGATTTTATTTAGTGTACTTTTAATGTTGGCCACAAACATTAAAGACACAAAAGAGAGGCGCTCAACTTGAAAGAAAGAAACTTGAGGAAAGAACTAGATGTGATGTAAAAGATGTACGATATTCTACGTGTACTTATGCATACATAACACATCTACAATCTACAGATTACAAATATTTAAACGGAAATGGGGAAAGAATGAGATTCACTTACCTCTATTCTCTTTTCATCTGTATTCTGTATAGTTTGTAGTTTGTACTTTGAAATTTGAAATTTGTATGCACATAAGAACTAGAATGTGAGTATCTATTACCTATTACCGATATTTCCCTTCACCATTAGATTTTAAGTCATGGCAGTTCCGTGTTCAGTGTTCAGTGTTCTGTTGCAACCTATAAAGCATAAAGTATTCCCATTAGTTTCCAATTTGCAATTTTCAAACTTCCAGAGTTCTAAAGTTTATAGAGTTAAGAGTTGAGCTGATATGAAATTAATGCATGTATGTCGTATGTACATTGAGGTAAATGTATTCTTCATCTTTATAACCCTTTATATGGAGCGTAACTGCTGTTCCAAATGACTAGAGGAATAGTGAATAAGGAATATCTAGATTCTATGTTCTATGTAGATTCCGGAACCAACAACCAACGGCACAGACCACGGCCAAGGCACAGAGGGAATAGTCATAATAATATTATAAAATGTTTGGTGGAAAAGGAAGAGGAAGAAGAAGCGCGAGGCGTGGGGTGAAAGATTGAGCATTGAGCATTGAGAATTGAGAATTGAGAACCATTACTATGACTCGACTACACACATTAGACATTACACATGCATAAGTAATAATATTTTGCAAGTCGACAGGCCGTTAATAAACATTTACATTTACGACTCATGACTTACGACTTACGACTGAATGACGATCAACCAGTGAAATTATACGTAAATCGAACATAAATTCTTGAGTGTAGAGTCTAGAGTTTTAAAATTCTAGAATTTCAGAGTAAAACTTGCTAATATTATGGGACGATAATACGAATCATTATCATGATTATTGACATTTATAGTACAAAATTTTATGCATATTTGCACCTGTTCAATCTTTATAGAAATATAATTTTACTCTTGTCTCTTGTCTTTTGTCTTTTCTATGTTCTAACAAAATAATGAGTCTGTGGAAGAACGCATAGGAAATTCAAAAGCATAACTAATAACTAGTCATAATAACTAATAGAACTGTTTAATTATTTACATGTTATGAAAAGCATAGCTTAATTTTTGATGAATCATGTCAAATGTCAAATGCATTAGGGAGTTGCCTTGTTATTGTTATTGTTATTTTCAGCCTTTTTTCCCCATTCGGATTCGGTTTTTATGTACACTAATTTTTCATCACACATCACATATAGATTATAGACTGTACATATGTGTGGAAAAATATTGGAGAATAAATAGCGTAAAATAAATAAAGAAATGTGGATATTCATTTTCATGTTCATTCTCCCTGATTTGACGGCTGACATCGGTTCGGAATAGGTGTGAAGTGTGAATAGATGAGGAAGAAATTGAGTGAGATGCTGAAGAAGAGAGAGAAGGAGAGAGCATAAGTTTTCTATTTGTCTATTTGTGTATATATGTATCATCTATATGGGATGGTGAATGTTGAATGGTGTGTCGCGGGACAAATTGTCGGGGAAAGCGAGAAAAACTTGTAAGTAGCCACACACTATACAGTATACACAAATTTAACATGGTTTGTATTTTGTACTTGGGGAAATGTAAAATGTAAAAGGTGTTTACTTATTTTCATGCTTGTCTCTAGTCTCTACATTCTCCACATGCTTTAAACTTTATAATATATGACGATTATATTAATATTATTTGTTGTACGTTGTACAGGCACGGCTCAAGTATAAAGTATAAAGTACAAGGTACATAATATTTTGTATGTGCAAGAATATGCCATATGAAAAATACAAAATATGAAAGTACATAAAGTATAAAGTATGTGAACATTGAGCACATTAAATGTTACGCATGTTTTTGACTCGTTCGTACCATGTAAAATGTAAAACGTAAATGCATGAGTTTGGAGTTTGGAGTATGGATGATGTAGCTACTTTTGATAATAAATGTCTTTACACATGTACATTTTGTACTTTGTACACCTAGAACCTAGAGTCTAGAGATTCTGTTGCCATGCTCGGGATGGAAAATTGAAAGAGAATGAAAATGTAGTTGAGTTGAATTGGGAGTGCGGCGAATATACGCCCGCCTTGTTGCTATTTTCCTCCATTGTATTTTGTATTACAAAAGTCCGTTTGGATTCTAAATTCCTCCTTTTTCCTGTGCCTCTCTCAAATCTCGAATCTCAAATGTCATATGCCATGTACAAATGTAGATTTGTACAAATGTGGATATGATGAACACACAACACACTACAGAGACGGAAACAGAGAAATGCATAAGGGACTATTAGAAGAGGTGCTAACACCTGACTGCTCGCATCAATGTCACTTTAATCCCATTCATAGTCAAAAATCCGATCTGCGTTGCCTCCATTCTATTCTATTCTATTCTTCTGTGGATTGGATAAACACAAAACGATACGCATGTATACAATTTACCATGTACATTTTACACATGTATGTCATATCAACGCCAAAGCTCTCTCAAAATTCAGAATTCAGAAGCAAAAGTCCTCATCCAGTACACATATAATATTAATATGCACCGTGGTTTTGGAGTGGAATGAATTCTTCATCATTTTCGTGTGTGGCAACTCGCTTTCCAAACCGTCATAATCTGATTGTCAAGCCTCATTTGTCACATTTGACTCTCGGTTCTTTGCTTTGGTTTGCTTTGGTTTAGTTTGGTTCTTTGGGAAAAGAGAGATGCTCAACAAACACTTAGCATCAAATTCCCTAAGCCTTGTCTTTTTTTCCCTTTGTATTTCAATTTCCTACGCGTACGAAGTACGAAATGGTGTGGGATAGACAACAGATTGAGTTGGTCATAGGACATAGGACGAGTACGATGACGATGAGGATGGTGATCGTCATGACAATGTACAATGTATAATATAGAATACAGAGGTAGATGGAGAATGGAGAGTGTTACAGTTTACACTAGAATTTAAAATCCAGAATCCAGAATATGAGTTGCAAGAGTAGTGAACGAGAGAGAGAGAGAGAGAGAGAGAGAGGGAAAGTCCTTCAGGGGACAATGGTAAACCGCCCCAAATTTCTTTATTGATTCCTTCACAGTGCCTCCACAAACCTTTTTCAAAAATGTCATAATAATATATAACATGTTATATTTACGTGGACAAAATAAGCAGTATTATTTTTCCATTATTCACTCGCCAACCTACTAATGAATTTGTATTAGTCACTGGACACTAGGCATTAGCCGTGAGCTATTAGTTATTATAGCCATCTCAATGGACATGAAACTTATGTCATAGGCTATGATTTAGAATTTAAAAGTTGGAGCTTGGCATAGCATTTCCTTTAGATTTTAGACAAACATCATAAATAATAAATGAATAATGAAGTGGAGTTGGTAGATCTAGTTTGTATAGTCAATAGGTAGTCATTATTATTTATTATTTATCATTTTGTAAGTAATTGAGCTGTGAAAAAGTGGGTACAAAACTCTGGCAGTTGATTTACAATTCACAATTTACAAAAACTTTGGTCATGAGAATTTTGTTTTGTTTTGTTTTGTTTTTTGTTTTGGATTTTGGATCCAATAGAAATGGAATGTATTAAATATTATGTATTATGGGATTGAAAATTGAAATACCAATGAAATGTGGGTAAGTTTCTGGAATTCTGGAATTTTTCATGAAATGACTCAGAATCACAGTACGGAATATTATGTATTATGTTATTTAGCTATAGTTTGATCTCCCTGTAGTGAAAGAAAGAAGGAAAGAAGGAAAGAAAAGCATCCTTAGAGTTCCCAGGACCCAAAAGCTCAAAGCTCAAAGGCAAAGAGGCAAAGGTGGCCTTTTTGTGCATTTTATAACTTTTCAATCACACAGTTATATATTATATAGTCGTCGACCACCGACCACCGAGTCGGGTGGATTTGGATAGATATGTTCATCGGATGAGAATAAATACTAAGTACTAAATACCAACGTCAAATTCCAAATTCCATCATTCTCCGGGAATCTCCTCTTCTCTCGTACAATCAACAATCAACTGTCAATGTCAAGAGCAAATAATGCATTTGACTTGAATCTTATAAGCCTCAAAGACTCGAGACTCAAGATATAATCTTTACATCCTCATTGTTCATTAAGGTATTACATGTTTTTGGGTGATGCACAAAATTAGAGACATTTTTCAATTCAAGGAAAGAAATAGTGTGTAATAATTTACATGAATCTGCATAATATAAACAGGTCAATCTTGTCATCATTTTCAGTTTTCAGGGTTATGGGAATCTAGAATCGAGAATCGAGAATCGATAATATTGGATAATGTAAAACGTCAATTTTACATGTCGTTTTCAAATCTTCTGTTGGCCGTTGCACAAATATTGAAACATGTAAAATGTTTAGAAACAACAACAATGAAATGACAAGTAAATAATTATTAAAAGTATCGTCAACTCCCTCTAGTTTTTCTACATTGCTGTTCTTTCTTGTACTCTGCATTTTATTTATTTTTTGTCTGTACGTTAGTAACGTAGGTTTAAAATATGACATTTTAAATTTTGTTCACACACAGGATCTCACTTTTCTTTCCATTATTCCAAAATCTACATAAATTTATATTGACTATATTGGCTGACTATAGCTTACAAAAATCCAAACTTTATTTTGATCCTACCAGAACTTTTATTTGTTTGAGTAGGACAGACAGCCCTGAAAATAAAATAAAAAGGTGAGTGATGTAAAACATGTACAATGTACAAGCTCAATCATTTTGCAGACAAATGCGTTTGAAGTTTGAAATCTATTCAATGTATGATGTATGGTGTATCTATGCTATGGTGTATATAGTATATCGAACAGATAGTTTTTTCCCTTGATACCCTTAAAATCTTTTACGGTTTTTATACATGTACATTGTACATTGCATTCTACTCCATGTTTACTTTACTACAAACTGGATGCACATTGGATATTTATTGTATGATATCCACGTATACTAAGCATTGTGAATTGTGAACAATACATTTATTGATACAGGATGCAGGATATGAACACGAGTAAGTATTACATGTTTTTGTACGTGACGGCGAAAAATGGTGTGTACTATTGTAATTTTGTTTGTATATTTTATACTTTTTGAAGGTGACTGAGTATTTAGTAAATAGTAAATACTATTTACTATTTAAGCACATGGATACAAATACAAGTACAAAGTACGAACACCTGGATATACAACTCGAGGCTAGAGACTAGAGACTCGAGTAAATTTTTTGCATGGGGCACAAAATACAAAATACTTACTTTATGAATGACTCAAGTCTCAAGTCTCAAGTTGACATGACATGAACATCGGAGCATTAAGTTTCACACGGTATATGTAAACTGATCATGTACAATGTACAGTGTATAGTGTATAGACTGGATAGAAGAATCAGGAAAGGAGGATTCAGACAGAGTACATATTTCTCGTGTATTCATGTCGTATTATACCATTTACAATTTGTAATTTTGTATGTATGTTCTCCGACACCCGACACATCCTTAACTATTGACTATATTTACGTAAATAAAGTATGCTACAGCTACACATTAATGGAAGAGATTGCAGTTTTGCAACTTTTGTATACAAAAAATATTAATACCTGTGTTTTCCTGAAGGTTGGAATTTTGGGTGTGAGGGACGAGCCCTTTTTTTCACTTCTTTTGTGCTAATGTCCAGTGTCCAGCGTCCAGCGTTGTTATTTTTGTTAACATTATCACATTTGCCTTTTTTTATAGTCTAATGTAACTTCTGGTAAACATATTCTGGTGTGATAATGAATTGTGAAAAGAAAACTGTAAATAAAACACAAAAAGTGCTGCTAGTTTTAACATTTAGTGTTTAGAGTTTTCATCTAAAAAATGAAAAAAATGATTTTATGTGTACATGTCAGCCGATTTTATTTTTCAAAATTCAATTTTGATCTTGATTTTTTGTAGAACACTTATAAAAATTAGCTATCATAATCTTCAAGAATTATACTTCAAATGTCTTTCGTTTTTGAAATATAATTTTTCAAAAAGTATAAAAAACAAACTTTAAACTCTTATTACACGCTTATTTAAAATTAAATAAAAATTCTGTCAATCTCAAACATTTTCTAAAATACCAAAGTATATAAATCAACATTAAAATTTCACTTTTTTCAAAATTTTTGGAAATTTTAATGTTATTTCAAAAACAGGTGGCCGGCAAATTGCGCATCTTATAATTAGTCTTAAATGAAAGATCATGAACTGCTCTTTCTTAAAATCGTAATTACAAAGTGCGCAATTTGCCGGCCACATATTAAAAGTATTTTTAATTGTGGAACTATTTTTTTAGAGTAGGACTTTTTTGGTGTGAAGTGGCTGAGAGAGAAAAAGTATCCACATTACTAAATTCTCAGTTCTCAATGTAAAATTATGCGTGTCCGTGCATTATATTATATTACTCGCACAAATACGCTTGCACTATAACATAATATATTATACATAATCTACACGATTATAATATTGTAATATTACAAAAGATAACAACTATAAAATATTTCATTGTTTTTTAATTACCAACATGGTTAAATAAACTACTTTTATAAAAAAAAAGTTTAACTAAAATTTTAAAATTATATTTCTCGAAAACTTTTGTCTGAATCTAAAAATAACTTTTAAATCTAATTCAAATTTACTTACTCAAATTTGAGTAGGTAAACTTGAAAATTAAAAATTTCAAAAAAAATTTTGTTAAAATTTCAAAAAATAAAACTTTTTGTTAAAATTTCAAAATTTATTATTTGCTTACTCAAATTTGAGTAGGTAAATAAAAAATTTTGAAATTTTAACAAAAAGTTTTATTTTTTGAAATTTTTTTGAAATTTTTTATTTTTTGAAATTTCCATCAAAATGTGGCACGAACAATAAAACAGTGATTAATTTTAGCTAATTTTTCATAATATATAATATAGTTATAATATTGCACAAAAGTTTACTCAAAATACCTCTAAATTTGTCTCTTCTAAAAGTTTAATACATGTAAAAACGCAATTTTTAATCACGTTATTAAAAATTATATCAATGAAATTAATTTTTTTTATTTCACTTGGACATATTTTTTCGTATGTTCAAATGATTGCTTAAAAAGAGAGAAGAAAAAATAAACGCTCGTGAACGGGCAATATTTGTTGATATTCTACAAGGATAGAATCTGTCGATTCAAGTCTACGAGTATAGAGAAAAAGAATAAAATTAATTAACTTTAAATATAGTTAGGAAGATAATTAAAACGTAATAAGAGTTTAAAAGTACGTTTATTTATACTAGTTGATATGCTCTTCCAGAATATATTACTAAAAAAAAGTTTATTTTAACCAAAGTTTTCCTTTATAAAGAAAATTGACTTCTTCTCTTATATATTTGATTGACGTTTTGATTTTTGATTTTGACAGAAAACAGAAAAGTGTCAGCTTTAAATCTCGCTGGTTGCTCGAGGGAGAGACTTTACTTTTATCAAAAAAAGTGGGAAACTAGGTGTTATTACTCTTTCAATGTTGTGTGAACGTGAAATGTGGAGAGCATGTTATTGAGAGGTTGAATAGAATATATCGAATGGACACCCAAATATTTTCATTTCTTGTTTCTAAATCAATGAACAGGAAGATTCACACACATGTAGCATGTAGTACGAGTACGAGTACGAGGGACATTGACATTAGAGGAAGAGGAAAATAAGCCGTGTACATGTGTAATATGTAGTACAATATGTATGTTTTCCTCTGGAATCAGAATCCGAATCCGAATCCGAAAAGTTTGATGTAATATAATACGAATCGGAATATGAAAAGGCAAGTTAGTTTGAGCTGTTTCGAGCTTTGAGTTTCTAGTTTCGAGTTTCGATACGAAAGCAGGCAGTCCGTGTAATAAAGGAAGATTAGATGTTGTGGAATGAAGGGAAGATTTTGATATGGTGACAGGCATTATGAGAATATAATAAGATATTTCGCCTGGGCGACTATATAAAATAGTCGAGTCTAACGCCTCCGTGAGTTTATTTAAAGTGTTAACATAGAAATTTGACCAAGTGGAAGAGGACGCATCTGTCACAAGCACACACTTCAAATCTCATCCTTCTCTCTCTCTCTACTTTCTCTCTTATTCTGCCTGGACTATTCTATTCTGTATGTACCTCTTTATCACAGATTGAAAATCCAGATTTCAGATTCCAGATCCAAAAATGAGCCTAAACACTAAAACATGTGCATATTTTACAAATACACATGCTTGTTCATTTTCATGTTTAGCATGAAAAATTTTGTAGCTATACATTTTTTAGCATCATCATGAAAAGCATACGCGCTAAGATAAATTTTTTGAGTTTTAATAACTCTCTGGAACTCTCTAATATAGTTAACCATTAAAATTTTATCAAGATATTTAAGTCGAGATAGTCTTTGTTTGTTCAATGAAATAAAGGTGGTCTTTGAAGTTTTAAATGGGGTTGTGCTAGTCTCTCTCGGAGAACAGGGGCAACTTTGAATCGTTGAAAACTATATGGCCATCTGGCGTCAGTGATCGGAATTTTTGAAAGCTTCCAAGAGTTGCCGCTTTTGACCGATAGAGAACAAAGGAGAGGCAATGGAAATGCCCAAGCTTGTTTTGAATAACTATCGTTATTTTCATGATTTGTGGTCAGTTTCTTAGAAATAGGTACAGTTGAAGAGGATTGAATAAATGCATTTGGATTGTTAACAATAATTGTTATATTATTGGTATTATTTATAAATTGTTCATTTATTAAATCGTAAGTACTTACAATCATCATCAGTATATATATATTCTTTGATTGAGAACATTTAATTCAAAATGTGTAAACAATACTAGTATTTTTAAATGTAAAATACTAATACACATGATGCATCGTTTGTGTCTTTTGTGACAAAATTATCAGAGGTTTTTTAAATAAAACTTTATAAAATTTCTTCAATTTCACAATTTGTCATAACTCGTAAAAGTAAAACATACAATAAAAATATCGATTCTTAATAATTCTTACTTATATTATTACTAATTCTTACGTATATTTTAGTTAATGGCGTTTGAGACACAAAGTTGATAAATAACTCAAAACATTCTAGATATATATTTATATTTTTTCAAGTCATTTCCAAAGCTTGTCTATATAGTCTATATATACACACAATGTTAAATATTTATGCTTGACTGTGTATATAAATCTTATTTTGCATACATACTTCCTTTTACTTTTTACTATACAACATGTACAACTTTGACACAATATTTAGTTGTAGACTATATTACTATGTATTTATTAGGTAATAATAATTATTATTTATCTGTGTATATAGGTTGTAAATTATTTCATTTTTGGGATAAGGAAAACCCTTTCAAGCCCCACAAACTCATCATATTATAATATTTAAATCAGTTATTATACTGTCGATCGTGAAATAACTTCCAATAACAGAGTTATACATCAAAAAGTGGGGCAATGAAATTGTCACACTCTCCCACTCGTTTTTCGTTTTTCCTATACAAATATCAAATAATATAGAGCAGTATATAAATATTATAATGAAACTCCAACAGGCAGAAACTATATTATATAGTTGTGGTGTATAATAAACTCGAAATAATTATCAACATATTTTTTGCATTGGGAAAATTAGGAAACACTAAACACTCAAGTGGAATGTTAAAACTCATATATATATATCTGTGTATTTCTTCCACTTTATTTACCACACTTTTTACGCTTTCAACAATTTATGCACATATTTTTTTAATCATCTATAGTAATATTATTATAACATTTTCTAATATTTTATGATATTAATCAGTCTTCAAGTCGATTGTGAGCTGACAGTATATATATATATATATGTATATATATATTATGTAATAAAACACACGTAGAAATTATTAAAGTACAAACTACATATTATAAAATAGAGTACACAAAAGAATCATATTATAATTAATGATGAGCATTTTGATTGATTTTAATACATGTATGTATATCTAACGTTTAATTAAAACAGCTTATATTACTTATTTATATTGGTCAAGTTTTAAAATGTTAATTAAGAGTAGCACTATATATATATTTGTAGTCATTTTTTGAGTGCCCTCAAAATACAAAAGGGTTCTCTATCTCTATATATTATGACATTCTATATAACACACATACTATTCGCAAGTTCTAAGAAAAATGAACGCAATGCAAAAACTCAGTCGTATTAAAAAATAAAATCCAGCTAACAATAAACACAACACCATATAAATACACGCTATAATATTAACTCGAATTTCAAATAGAGGGTTGATTTTTAAAAGAGGCAGAGATTCACAAATCTAACACCAACAAAAAATTGGGCATAAAAATCAAGAAAAGATATAAAATTTGATACGATATGGTAAAAACGGTATAAGAATACAAAAATCCAACGTCAAAGTATAATTATTTAAAAGGATTAACTGGCAGTCAAATATTGAAACTGCTTACTCCTTACTCGGAAGCCATTTTGTTTGCCTTTGGGGTCTCTACAAAGTATGTGTGTGGTTAGTACAATATACATAACTTTACACACGTTTCAATGCTCATCAAGATTTTTAACTGATTCATAAATATATGAAAATGAAGACTCTTACTGACAATCTGGATTTTTTTTCCAAAGTCACACATGGTCAGTGTTAAATTAATTAGCAAGTACAACATTTTTTCAATTATGTATAATTATTATCTCAATTTCAGATGACTTTTTTGTGAGCTTTTTTTGATTCGACTTCGAACTTAGAGGCAACAGAGCTATCCTAAAATTACGTATTAAAATTCACAGTATATTATGTACATAATATTTTATAGCTATAATAGGTAGATATGTATTACTTTTGTGTCACTGGTAAATATTTTGATAATATAATACAAAAAACAAAATATACATATTATTTTGTATTGTCAAGAAAATTTTTGCTTAAAAAGTAACTAAAGGCAAGTCCAGCTTACAATATTATTTGATATTTTTCATAATAATGTGTCGTAGATACATGATATTTTCTCTTTTAAATAAAATACATAAATACACAATATGTTCGATGTTGGATGGACACAGCTTATTAGAAACAATATATAGGCAAAATATAAGAGTAAACACATGTAATATGTAATATATAGTGCGAGTGGCAGATTATTATTCTTATAAAGTAACACATTTTTTGTAGTGGATTTTTTCCAACTTTTACTTTACTTTGACGATTCATGTACAATATATACATATGTATGCTATACAATACGCATAATATCACACTATATAATATGATATAGTATATAGTGCAAAATACCTTAATAATAATAATAATGATAATAATAATAAACTTAAAGAAATCAAAACAAGTTTGCATTTGGAATGTCTCATCATAATACATAGAGTACGTGAGCGTTGTGACTAAGTATCAGTGACATAATAAAATGGCTACTGCTGAATATGTTGAATACTTTTTTATTATTTATCTTTATCTATTCAGTTGAAGAAGGCATAACAATTTTTACGTGATCGTTATTATTTGATGATTCTTCTTGTGACTGTTCATCTTCGTCAAGAAGTGCCTGAAACAAATATATATAAAAGCAAAACATTTTATTTCACAACATATGTATATTATATAGATAGTAGCATAGTATAAAAAATATTGCAAAGGTCAAGTCTATATATTATAATGTAGAAAATGGAGTTTTTTGAATGGTAATAATTGGAAATTCAAAAGATGCATCCAAAAACCATAAATCGTAAATCACTGGAATGAGAGAATTCCATTTTGTATCAGATATAAAATATAATATTTTCTGGACACAAAATGCCTTTTCTCTTTATCACAAAGATCACTCTAATTGAATCCATATCTTTATTATAAAAACAACCTTGAAAACATTGAACGACATTTTTTTTAAATGTAGAGTTTAAAAAGTCTCCATTAACATCTGAACCCAATTCTTGATATAAAACTTTCGTTTAAACTTTGTTTATAAAGTCACATATAGTATATCTCTATCTAGTTCTTTTCATACCTTTTTATATAAATTATCCAACTCCTCGTGTAAATGCTTGTTGAGTAGTTGATCAAGAAGTTCTTGAGTTGGGAGGACTTCTTTACTCACACGTAGAGAGAAGCAAGCCATATCTAGAAATGCGTATTTTGCACAGGAAAAAGAATAAAATGGTTTTTAAAAGAAACTTTGTAAAATCAATATGTATATTTTCTTAATTGAATCATAAATTTTCTTGTTTACTTACCAGCATAAGTTGTGACACAGGCATTTGCACCTAAAAAATTACGAAAACAAACCAAATAAAAATACATTCATAAATCGCATGATAGAAATACTTAAAATATTGTACCCATGTGTATAACTTTCCATGATGTATACTTAGTGTATATGTCTATATATTTACATTTTACATAGTTATTCTTTAGCTACAGTTCTGTTCATAAATTCTATAAACAGCTCTATAATATGTATGTATACATAAATTGATATTCAAAAGTATTGAACATAATTTCGTAAAATTCTCATATTTTTTCATCCATCAAACATCAAACACACGCATCAGTAAAATGGCCTTGTGAGACACCTGTCTCATGTCTCAGATTCATATTTCATATCGCAACGTCTAACACGTTTCGTGTTAAAAGCATAATATTGAGCATTGTGTGTACTTTACAGAAGAAAAAAGAAGAATTTCTCAAGACTCAAGACTCCAAAAACTCCAAACATGTTAATGTAGAAAAATGAGGAGAGAAAAGTGAGATAATTCTAATGTACCACACACAACTGGAGTAGTCAAAGACCTCAGATTTTAGATTTCACACATGACATTTAACTGGAAAAGATATATGTGGATAGTAATAATTACATGCATTGTACATTCTAGAAAAGTACTACCCTTTTGAAATTTTTGAATACCTAATACAAACGTACATGTGTATAATTGCCATTACTTCCTTTGCAATTTCACAAGACTTATTTCATGAAATATATCATAAACTACTTTTCATAGTATAACATTTGTCGGCAAGTTTTTTGCACTCCAGTAACTTTTCATTTCTCACGGTATAATATTGTGTATTTTGTGTGTATGCTAAAAATTAGTTTTTTTTCTATTTACTAAACCAACTGGAAACTGAATAATTTTAACACTTGAATTTTGAATAAACTTTTGTAATAAAAAAAGATATTATTTTTTTACCTGTTGAGCAACCCAATGCTAAAATAGGTACACATTGCAGTACAGGATTTCCAACCATTGACACATACTTTAAGCTTCCGGGAATACTGGATAATACTACGGGGGGAAGATTGGTTTCACCCCAATTTGTATAGACAGCAAGAAATGGGCCAGGTAGAATGTACAGTCCACGAAAAACTTGCCACATAATCCCATGCAAACCACTCGTGTAACTTTGTTTTACACTATTTTCAAACTTTTGCATAACTTGTGCATCGCCAACCGTAAGATCAGCATGTAACCAGGCCCTGTAAAATTATTAGAATTTAGAAAAAAGACAACCAAGAACTATTATTATCACTCCTCATTTTATTTGTATATAGTTTAGTTCATAATAAAGTTATAATGCAGTAAAATACCTATATATATTAAGTATTAAGCATCAAGCAAACAAATAAACAACAGGAACTTTTCTATATTATTCTTTATTCTGCATTGTACAATGTATATGCTTAGATATTTGCTAAAAGACCTATGGTCTCTGTATAGTTACAGAATTATTTTGTTTTTTCTCAGCAAAAAAACAACTCTTCATACTATATTGTGTATGTATGTAGGCAATCAATTTCATATCAAGAATAAAGAGATAATATTGTCATTATTGAATCATATATATTATATATATATGTGTGCAAAAATCTTCTAGTATATTCTTCGCAGTTAGCAGTTAGCAAGACACACATCTATGCACGCACATCAGGTATCAAGTGTACAGGATACAGGTAGATATATATATATATATATTTGACGTGTCTTCATATGGCCTTCAAACTTCAAGTGAAATGTAAATATTACTGGTCAAAATACTGGTAAAACTAGTGAAGCAAATATAATAATGATAGAGGATAGCGGAGAGGAGTGGAGAGTGGACTGATATGTACATAAAATGTATTATAAATGTGAGAGAGGGTATCTAAAATTTCTACGTGAGGAAGGACAAACCTACAAACAATCAAACAGGTGGAAAGTATCAAAAACTCATCATTGTGGTATTATTACATGTTTTAAACTTTATAAAGTCAAGTAATGGGCATTATATTATGCGGGAGTCTTAAAAAATTTGAGAACAAAAGTCTTTAACATTGTCTAAGGTTTTGCCCACAAAACAAATCAAATCACAAATGTATAATATATTATATGGGTATTTTGTTCATGTCATCTTCAAAAGTTTTATGGCCCAACTTTAAGTACATACTCTTATATATTATACTGGTGTACAGAAAGCTAAAGCAAAAGCTGAAAGTTATAGAGTATAGAGACACGTGAGAAGTAAGTAAACGTGACTTTATATAAAAATGTATTACATCTTGGAACAAAAACAAAACAAATGTTTTTAATAAATAAATACATGATTGATTGATTATAGCTTTTCTAGTATTGTATTTTGCTGAAATTTAAATTGAAAAGCTTTATCATGTATCAAGTATCAATATTATTATATGATTTCACTGCTTACACATGGTTACAAAGTTTTTCTGGTCTATTGGGCCATGGCGTAGGGATGACGATACGAACACAGTTTGGTTTCTCCAGTTTTGGAGAAGTTTCTAGTGTTCTTTGAAAGGCATTGGACATGATCCCAGCCAACACTGTAGGAAATAAAGTTTTGGTATGTCGTCGTACAACTCGGATCTTTTCCAAACTCAAGTTGGTCCAAGAAGTCAAGGCCTCTCCATGAAAAGCTAAAATATTTTGTAATACAAAATACAATAGAAAAAGAAAAAGATAAAAAAAAACATGAAGGAAATTAGCATTACATTAACAATTACAATGATTTTTGCAAACAAACTTGTCAGAAATGAATTTCATAAATTATGAATTGTATTACATAAGAATATTTTATGCCCACAATGATAATAAGAATAATAGTTCAAGAATTTTCTGATTATTATTCTAGTTGAATCCCAGTCGTAGACTGTATAGTAAAAGCATAGATATATATACAACGGAGATGTTATACATGTAAGTTTTCATTTATTATGTGCAGGCAAGAACAACTGAATCCTGCTTAAAGGAAAAAATAAAGAATTGCAATTTGCAATCTTTTATATTTTTTACTCTACTAACTCTTAAAGGTAATCTATCATAAATTCATAACCTATCACATCGTGTTCTGAGTCAAAACTTTTGACTGACTCATCCAAATCTACTCACACTAGTTTTTCTAAGTTTTTTTGCTGCGATAAAAGGTAAAACATACAAATACAAGTATAAAATCTGATAATCTGAAACCTGAACCATGTGAAAAGATAGACAGAAAGAAAGAAAAAGAATAACAAGGCGAAAACGATAAACATCATCTATACTCTATACTTATTGTTTATTATTTATTTACTACATGGTGGGAACTAAAAAAAGAAGCAACTGGAAAATATAGACAAGTGAGACATGGAGTTATATCAGATATTATACCATAGCGAAAATACGAAAGGGCGTGCAAAAATTTTGCACTCATTAACAATCTTCATCTAATATTCTTAACTTTAATCGCATATAGTATAATATTAAACTTTAAGATTCCTTTTCTCATAACAATAATATAATATTTTATATAAATACAAAATAGTTGTGTGAATGTTAGTATATGTTTTGAATTTCCTTCTTAAAAAAAACATATTTTGTCACTAGAGAATAGAGAAAGGGTTAAAAATTATTCCTCACGGAAACAGTTTTAACCTCTAACAATAAAATCTATGCATCAGTTTTCAACACATTATTTATTATGTATTAAACACACTATAAAATCTAAAATATGAACAAAACTTATATGAAATATATAAACAAATTCGTCACAACTTTTTTGAGGTTTTCTAATACAGCTCTTTAGACATTTTTCTTCATTAGTGTGTGATGACTGATGACTAATAAACAGTTGACATGAAGTTGGTGATAAAGTACAAGTTTACATACTTGTCCTTTTTTTCTACTTTTTTTAACATGGCTAAAATGTATATACAAGTAAATTATAAACGACTTTTACCTTTGGGTCTAAAGCCCTTTCTGCGTCTAGCAAGCCAGTAAGCTTTCAACGCTTTCCAAGGAAAGCTAAACCACGCATAGACCCAGTGAATCAAGCTAGAAAAAAAGTTGAACAAAACAATTATTGCCAGTTTTTTTATTTGACTTTTTCCATTTCATACACATTCACAAGAATCTGTACATCAAATATCAAAAGGAAAAAGTAAAGCATAAAATGTCTGTATAAGAAGTTATATGTTTTGCTATGTATGTTTTACCTCAATCTTCCTCTTTCTGCACCAGGCGTCTCAAGATTAGTCCAACCAACATCACAGAAATTTTCCAAAAGTTTCATAAAACTGACACCATCCGCTACCTATGTTGAACATGAGACATAAAAACGAAAGAGGATAAATTATTACTTGAAAAAAAAAGTACAAGTCGTATAAATATAAAATTATAGTATATAACATCAAAATAATTATTATGCTTCCTCATGATAAAACATGACATCAAGGGAAATATCTGTATTTCGTATTTATATTTATGAAAGTTCATGATCATGGTTAATGCATGAAATTTAAGATTTTTAGAGGACAACTACTTGACTAAAGTTATTTGGTATATAAGTAAGTAAAATACATATGTATAAATAAATATAAAAAAGAAATCCCTTCTGACCATGTGATGTAATTTGATGATGACTGCAGTTCTGTTGCCGGTCATTGGAACCATAAGTATGCCCCACAGTGGTCTGCCTTCTCGATATCCTGTGGACACCCATTCAGGAAGAAGAGCCTTCAGCTCTTGATCTGTATGAATTGGCCTTTCTTCTATCAACTCGTTCTCTGGCTGTAATAAAAAAAACAGTCGTACAACATTTAACACCCATTATAAATATCCATAAATTAAATTATATGCTCAAGTCGCGAGACACGTTTTTATATTTTGCCATCATCATGTTCATAGTTTTCATATCATTTGCAATTACTTTGTTCTCCATTAATTTCATATGTAAAGATCATTTCAAATTTTACACACACGTTTTACAATAATCTTTATCTATAAACTATACAATTATGATTGTTATTATTATAAATTTCCCATGTATTTTCATTTCATGTACGATATTTTTGTAAAAACTTTTCATTTTTTTCTTCCGATTACAAATTATTACTTATTACTAAACTACTATTACTAAAAACGTCATCATCATCAGTAATCTGAATTGCACATGATTCTCAATTTCATTTAGTATTCAGTTGATGCATAGTAAAACCAAGCGGTACTTTGTCAACCCTATCGACATCGACAATCGACAATCGACACTCAACATTAAACGAGTTGAGTTGCGGTTTAACATTTTGACACTTTTACCGGCTGTTTTTGTGACATTAAGCATTAAAGACTGTGGCTATATTATACAATACATGTAAAAATTGCTGAAATCTCAAATGTAAATGTCAATAATTCCTCATTAAATACATATGTTGAATGTTGAGCTGAAACTTGGAATGTGGTTAACCTCTAATAGCTACTTGAACAGCTACCAATCTCATGTTTTACACCAAAACAAAAAACAACACTTCACTTTTGGGTTTTGGGAATTCCAAAGTATAAAAAAGAAAAAAGTGTGAGTTTTCAACACAAAAATTATGACCACATAAAGTAAATGCATATGTATATTATTGCATTAAAATGCTAATAGAATTTTTTGGAGAAAGTTGTCATATTATGCCACATGTACACTATTATAAGCTGGAAAACTCTTTTTAAATTATGCTACTTTCCACACACACACTCTTCATTCCTTATTACTCATTACGTAAATATAAACACTACACACATGTAGGATATAGGACAAACATTTTTACATCTTTTCCACATTTTTAAAATTTGTTGTTTACTTTCGCCGCTCACCTAGAAAATTTCGGCCTATAGTCATCAAAAAAAAATGTCTTGTTTTGAAAAGCACAGTTTCGGGACATACATTTTGCATAATTTGTTTGCAAAAATATTTTGCATCAACATTTTTGAAAATTGTATTATCAATCAATCTGTTTATATTAACATATACTATGCACTGTGCATACGCTCAAAAGTCAACATACAATATTAAATGTTATACAATATACTGAGCAAGTTAGCTAAACTGAGTAGGAAAA
>JABASP010000312.1:0-59465 GCA_019776565.1 Sminthurinus signatus
AATCCACTGGTATATGGAATATATATAAGAGCTTAAAAGGCCTTATTAAAAATATCAGTATTTCATTCAAGATTATATTAAATAGTACGAAATATGATGGATGGTATAGTAATACATATATGTGTTATGTATATATCAGGTTTTTTAAATAAAATGCAATGTGTGTCTTGTGTCTAAAGTAAAAATTTTCAATTGCTATTTGTAATTTGTATGTATTATGTTTATTTTTCATCCCTGCAGAAAAAGTTACAAGTATATTATATACATAGTTATTTAAGTGTAAGTTTATGAACGGTTAAAAAGTTGAATACATCAGAATTCAGAATATTGAGGTTTGACCGTACGAGAGTATACAAATAGTACGATACACATGTGCAATTAAATACTATGTATAATATATTTCAGTTTTTCAGACTTTGAGAGCGAAAGACTTAAAATTTTTTTTCTTGTATGCATCTGTTTTTCTGTATAGATATAATGTATAGTATAAATATGAAATTTGAGTAGGAAATTGAAGACATTTTATAGAGAACACTCAGAAATTGTAAAAAATTTGCAATCTTGAAGTTTACAGTACGTATTTGACAAGTACATATTATGTGTATACATACAAAAACATTATAGAAAAAATATAACATTATGGACAATAGAAATGGCATACAAGTAGCATGTATAATATTGTAACAACTATTCATACTTAATGTAATCGTATTGTACTTTTAATTAATATAGGTATACATACTCTATATTCTACATTCTACACACTGATATTTAACATAATATGTTGTCCATGTACAAAACTGTTACGCGTGTACTTTGTACGTATTTTCCTTGCTTATACATCTACCGAGTAAGAAGAAATCATTGAACACGGTGTGTGGCTAAGGATAAAATTACACAGCACTGATTGAAAATCTAAAAGAAACGTTTCGATTCTCAAGATAAGTAATAAGTAATGTTGCTGCTTTAAAAAGTGTCTCATGTCACATGAGACATATATAATGAGATACAGAGATACTTTTGTTATTGAAATCAAGTACTTTTAAAAATTATATCAAAGTACAAAGAGAGAGCAAAGTGAATTATAAATATTTTTCCAACTCCCAATAATTAATGATAATAATTAATAATAATATTATATAGTAGACATGTTCAACATTGAGTTGCTTTCATGGCATACGTCTTGTACATACTGTGTATGTATAGTATACTGTATACAGTGAAAAGAACATTGAACATAGTCAGCATTATATTCATATATTTATATATCATTGGAAAATGTTATCTAAGTACACTCTACATAATTATAATGTATACAGTATAGTATAGTCATTAGTCATCCTTATTCAGCCATATATTTCATGTACTCTATATAAACCACGTACACAAATACTCGTAAAAAAGCTGTCTATATATTATGTTATATCAATATATAATATGTAATTCAATAATACCTAATTTCATTGTTTTTCTCCAAAAAGATTACATTTTTTTTCGACGAGCAATATCCTGCCATTTCAACTGACTACGCATTACATTAATATATAGTATAGGTATATAAGATTACTTAATATTTAATATTATGGAAATGTAATATATATAAATAGAATACTCTATACTCTATGTATTATGTATTATGTACATTATCTAGCTTGCATTACTTTTTTTAGATAATACTAATACTTACAACAATTTAACCCGAAAAGGACAAAAGACAAAACTTTGAAGTACTCAAAATTTACAGAGAAAAAAAGTGAAGTTTTACAATAAGGGAAAAATAAGGAATTATTATTGATAATAAGAACTTTTGTAAAAACCTTAATGACAAGATACATATTATAACACACTGCACACTTTGTTTTTTTTTTTTCATATAAATTTATAACATAATTTTGATAAAAAAAAATTCATCACATGTAATTGATTTTTTTCAGACTAATATTTTTCCATAAATACATATTTTCTGGAAAATGGAAAATTACTTTCCCTCTCGACTTTCTCCACATGTGTCTGTGTAGATATAATATTTTTTGTATAATATAAGCAATAAGCAACAAATAAAATATCAGGATGTATATAATATCATGTAGATAATAATATAGTTACTATTATTGTTATAATAATAATAATAATTGTAATTGATTATGCGTAGACTTTGACCTTTGGCAAACTTTTAATGTTATTTATGGAGCAGCAACAGCTTCAGCCTCACCCCCATTAGATTCCTTGACACCATTAGTTTCATTCGTTGCTTTTGGAGTTCCATTCTCTTTCTTCACTTGTCCTTTATCCATTTTTCTTGGGACTTTCACCTTTGGATTTTTCTCTTCCTCCTTTTCACCATTTGACTCTCCTTTAGCTTCAGTGTGTTCCTTTACTTTCACCAGTGGTCTATTCTTCTTTTTACCACCTACAGCTCCTTTTCCAGCTAACTCACTCATTTTATTTTTGAGTCTTTTCAACTCCTCGAGGTCTTTCTTTCTCTGAATTGAATTTAATTCATCCTTCTGTTTTTTCTTCTCCTTCCGTTTGTCTTCTACTTTCACTGGGACTTTGGGTTTCACTTCCTCAATATGGAGATCCCTACCATTGATATAATAATTTAAAATGATGTCTTGCACATGGAAATATCTTCCGCTTTCTCTTGGAGCTTTAGGGACAAGAACTGGATTTTTCATCCCTTCAATCTCAAAAGTAACAATATTTTCTATAAAAATACAAAAACAAAACAAAAGAGCTATAAGTACATAATATATATATATGCATGCATATTATGTTGCACATATTTTTTACCTTTAAAGTAATAATACTCATTTTTATTCATTATTTCATTTATTCATTTGATTTTTGGTGTTACATTGAAAATATAAAATTCTACATAAAAAATGGCTTTCACTTTGTACCTGTGTCTTTGGATTGAGAGACTTTCTCCTTGAGGATTTCACATTTAGGGGTTTCCACATGCGTTTTAAGTGTATTTTGATTTCGATATGCCTTTTTACACATCGTACACACATACTGATTTTCCCCATGGGCCTTCCCCAGGTGCTCCTTTAATGTGGACTCACTAGTGAAGACATCCTCACATTTTGTGCATGGGAGAGTGATGGATCGCCCATTGACGGGTCTTCCTAAACCTTGACGAGTTTCCCCGGTAGCCTCCAGATCATGGTTTCTTTGATTGCTCAAATCATTCAATATCTTCTGAATTCTGGCATAATCACTAAAGTACTGAAACATGAAATGATAAAAAAACCCCCAAAGATTATATATACATATGTATAAATGTATACTTTTGTACACACGTACTTTCACCAGCTCAAATCTCAACTATACATTTTCTTCTAAAATTACGGATTACTGATTACTAATAAAATATTCTTTGAACTGGATGAATATAAACTATTTTTACCATTTTATCCCAAAATTGCAATTCATTCATTTCGTTTCTTGATCCGATATATGAGAAATTCTCCATAATTTTAACATTTTCATGTCCTCTTATTTTCAAACAAGACAATAGAAACTCAATTGCTTCATGTGAGAAAAACTGGGGTTCGGACATTTCCAAATTAATCGTTTCTTGAGTCTCGTTCAATACCATTCGAATTAATCTATTAACAAACTCGGCAGTCAGCATATCAGCACAGGGAACGAGTTTCACAATAGAATCTACAATAATATCAGTTTCCTGTAAAAAAAAAATTAAAAAATTCATGATTCATATAATATACATATGCATAAACATTTCATACATCATATTTTTATATATAGAGGGACGAAAAAATATTTAGTGAAAGCAAAACAAACACTTGTACACTGTACATGACTTACTTCTCTCAAAAAATTCTTTCTGCTTCCACCACAACCTCGATTCCCAAATTTTTTGTGCATATTTTGTTGTATATAGTAAAAGTTGTCCTCCACCGTTCCAATCACATCACCATTTGCTGATTTTCCTACCCTCATTTGCCCCTTTTCATTCAGATATACATAAACATAACCTGCAAAATGTAGAAAAAAATGTAGCATACAGTATACAGTACTTTCTCCATACACAAAATACAAAATACACGAAAAATATCTATACAGTATACACATTACACACATATGTGTATAAAACTTATTTTACATTTTATGCATAAAAAAAACATTAAAGTATACTTACACGTAGTGAAAGAAATCTCTTCTGCATTTTCCTCTTCCTTTTTCACCATGTCAACAAATTTAGAATTAAATTTCAACTCATGTGTAGACCCAACTTCTCTTTTACTGATTTTGAAATGGACTTCTTCCTCTTTCCCAATGACACTTGTATATTCTTGAAAAATCTGGTCCTCCTTTATCTTTTCTATATTTGGATATTTAATGAAAACACTACTTTTTAATAACTTTTCTTGAAAAAGTGGCGATTGGCCAACAAACTTTTTCGTGTTTTCGTCGAAATAATAAAATCCAGTCGTTTTAGGGAAATCCATCGTATTTTATTTAATAAATTATGGAATAATAATTACACGACCAAATAAAATTTGCACCAGAATTCTTAGAAATTATAAGGAGAATTGTATGAAATGGCTGTACCAAAGCAAAACTAAACCATACAAGTTTCAACTTGTATTTACATGCAAAGCGACCAAACCAATTACTTAGTAATTTAATGTAAGTACAATGTCTATGCCAGTAATTAATTAAATAAATAGAAAATACATTCAACTACATACATGTTTTAGCAACATTAAGCAGTTATTTTATTTCAAATATCAGTTACAGGGAGAAAGTTCAAAGTATAAAAAGAAGAAAGCAACAACTGAAAAGTTTCATGTATAGTGTAAAATGAAAGGGAATTGTGTGTGAAACGACCTTCGTGCAGGGATGCGTGCAGAGAAAGTACGTCCACTTACCCAAGAGGACCAAGTCCCCGACTTGAAATCCTATGATCGTGGGTTCTAATCTCACTCGAGGCATACCAGCTTTCCTCATTTTTGGTGCATTTTCTTTTTTTGTACCCTTTTTATAAGTTTTCACGATATGTAGTATTATTATTATGCACAAGAAACACAATAATTATTATACAATCATAATATAGGAGTATTAGAAAATGTACATTTCAGTACATATACAAGTAGTTTTTCATGCCAAAAATATACTGTGCACTTCTACAGTTGTTTAAATGATAAACACATTTCATAAATAATTAAGTATTCCGAGTCTGCATAATATATTTGATAATTAAATTAGATATTTTACTTTCTCATTAAAAAAATCATACAATATTATAATGGTAATATATTTTTATTATAATAAAACTGTTAAATTATATGTATTATAGTGAACAGTGGTGCGAGTTGTTCGATAGTAAGAATTAAGAATCCCTTCAAGTGTTTTTTCGTATTCAATCACAAACGGTATAATATTATAGTAATTAGGTAATTAATTAAATGGCCGTGTACGATCTTCCTTGAATCATATTAAGAGAGCATTTGCCTGAAATGAGAAACATTAAAAAATTATTCCATATTATATAAGTAATACTGTGCATAATATTATTACATAATATTATACACATTATACATCATAGTATATATTATTTTATCAAGTTTTTATAATCATTTTTCGTCATTACCTGGAAACATGATACCGGCGAGAAGAGTATCACAAACCCCTTGTAAGCACTTAAAACATGGAGCAAATATCGATAGGAAAACATACAGAAAAAAACAAATTCCAGCTATCCACCAGGAAATCAGAACGAGGACAATAAGCCAAAAGACAGCATTGAGAAAGTTACTGAAACTCATTTTTGTAGATGCTGTTGTGACAGAGAAAAAAAATGACAACAAAAATAGAAATGATGAGACTGATATATTTAAAAACTGATGATAACAAACAATCTTAAATGAGAACATAAGAATTTACCTTGATTAAAAACTTTGGAATTCCAAAAAAATATCAACAGCAACTATTATTACAAGTTACTTAAATATTATACTAAAACACTTTGGCTAAACAATCGTTCACTCTGTATATTATATTCTTGTAACGTGCAATAAAAACTATTAAATAAATGCGTGGGATAGATTATTATGTAATATTGAAATGAGTATTGTATAATAACTATAATATGAGAAAACACACTAGTGAATGAATTTTCCAAGAGACTCGTTTGCCTTCAAACTGGTTAGTATAGTGTAAACAAGAGTCGTTTTCCAGTAGATATGTAAGATATCTATAATACAATAATGTGTAAATATAAGGAAATGTCTCTTTTCAACACACACAACTATATAAGCTGGATTCAAAACTTACATTTATATAGTAAAGTTGTTACTTACTCTCCTTCACCAAAGCAAATACTAGGACTATGTCACTATTTCTTATAGTTCTTGGGGTTATTTGTACTTTAAAAATACTTGTACAAAATCCATGTTACACGAAAAACTGTGTGCTATTGAACTGCAATGTATAGATTATAGATAATAAACTAGATATATGCATAGATAAAAGATAACAAGGATAATAATATTATTTTAGTATTATTGTTCAAAATATACACAGTATTAGGGATTGTAGAAAGGAACAACTACGTAATTGCACGAGAGTGTAATAATATATATGCACTAGCAAAGAACTACTGTTTTGTTTACAGTAACATAATGTATAGATCATATGACTAGAAAACGGTGATTGAGAAACAATCAAAACACATGACAGTAATAAGTAACTGTATGATTCAAAACAAGAGATTAAATGGACATTTGAAATAAAAAAAAACTGACTCACCACAGCATGGTATAATATATTATGCATTATCTATAGTCTATAGCTACTTTTTTCTTTAGTACGTTGGAATATTGAATATGTACTTAACTTACGTCATTCATAAATATATACTTGTACAGAGCATGATGAGAAGTATTAATTAATAGAGTATTATTGATTATTCTCAATTTTGTGTCATCGTTCTTGTTTCATACTATAAAATGTAAAATTATTATTGCATATTATTTATTCAGTTTCGTATAAATACTTTATAAATATGATTCATCTGTAATAAAATGACAATTTGGTAATAAATATAACAAAAAGACCAGTTTTTAAATTTTAAATGTCACCACAAAGAGCTTCTTCTAATTTTTTAGGAGTTAAATTCAATAACTCTTGAACATTTGTATACTTATTTTTTGGATCCGCAACAGCATCATATAATTTTTCATAAATCACAGTTAAAATTTTTAAACTTTGTTTTTGAATCTGTCGTTTAATTTCCTTGTCTGTTATATTAATTATTTGTGGTAGGAGCACCGAATCAGGATCCACGATTAAAGTATCCAATTTATTCTATGAAAAAAAGAGAGAAACATTATGAAAAAATAATATGAGCATTATTTATTGAAAATTTACATAGCATAATAACAGCACATTAAACAGATATCAAAATATATAAAATACATAAAAAATACTTACAATAAATATTTTCAAATTTGTAGAATCCAAACCAGGCACAGTTGATAAAGGATCATCAATTTTTTCATGTAGAATAGTATAAATATGACCGATTCCAAGTTGAGCTACAAGCCAACTACTCTGATCTGATGACAAACGATCCGTTTGAGTTTCAATTTGACTTTTTAAAGCTTTTAAAATTATTCCAGTACTTGGATAAGGCTCAAGGAATTGACAAATTTGATGTAGACAATTACATAAATAAACTCCCATATCTGGTGAACCTAAACGATTTGCCACATTATTGACTTGAGTTACAAGTGGTGTAATTACTAAATGTTTGAGAGTTTGCATATGCTCCGTTGAATTTTCTGTAGGATCGTCTAATAGTTGTTGTAAAATGGATAATACTGATATTATACAAGTTGCAGGGGATAAATCTGGACCTGGAGGACGATATCCTTCTAATTCACTTGCAACTTGAACTTTGAGTTGATTGATAAATGTTTGATGACATAATGTTTCTAATTCTTTTAATGTTCCTAATAACTGACTTCCTGGTATTACCTGAAAATCACAATAAAAAAATAATGTAGAATAATTATTAATTATCATTATTATGATTGTTTTTTGTTTTTGAAAAGTAGAATATACAAAAATCAAAGCTTTGTAGTAATTAAAAAAAAACAAATCTATTTCAATACCTCTTCAATTATTTTGACATAATATTGTATTCTCAAGTCAATTTTATTCATCATGACACAATCCAAACCGCTCAAAAGTGTTTGCTCCATCCTCACATTAAATGGTCGACAAATACCATCAAGAATAGTTGCCAAACAAGTATTAATTTTCTCGTTCATTTCTGAAACAAAATAAAAATAAAAACAAACCACAATTTAATAAAATAAAATACAACTTCAAGTATTATATAATTATAAGATACAGGTATAATCTAAAGGAAAGGAATAATAATTATTATTACCTATTTTATCACATTCTTTTAATAAAATTGACAAATTTTCCTTTTCATTTGGAATGCTTTGATGAATCCAGGCTAACATATCTCCAATATACCGAGCAGGATCCGTCGTACCAATTAGTTCAATTCCTTTGATATTACCGACACCAGTGAGTGCATCAATAAAACTACGGACCTTTTATACAAGTGTACAACATAATATTTCCCAATTAATAATTAATCTAAAACAATGAATATATATTATATTCTTACTAGTTAGCAAGTAAACTAATACTTAAATAAAAAAACTAATGTAATTTGTAATTTAAAACAATGTTCATGTTCTTACGATTAAAGATCTTCTATGTGTACAATATTCATCTAAAACATACCTAGAAAATACAAAAAAAAACATTATACTTTATACTTGTTTCGATTTAGAATCAGTTTAGAATTCATATAAAAACTAAAAACATGAATAGAATCAAATATTATGTTTTTTTTCTTGACAACTTACTTTAATAGCATTGGTCGAATTTGAAGATAAGCTAAGGCTTTACCCAAAACATCAGACAAATCTGGATTTTCAACCCCTTTACAATGTCCTTGAGCCCAACGATAAATTTTTTCTAATGCTGTTTCTTGAAATAAACTCATTTGGTCAAGTATTTCAACTGCTGTAGTTTGATGTCCAATTTTTAGTAAAACTTGAACATTTGTTTGAATCCTTTGTATTTTATCAAATACCTATCAATAAAAAACAAAAACGTAAATACATAATACACACACATTTTATTTACATGATTTGATTTACATTCTGATGAATTTTTATTACTCGTGTATTAACATTTAATTTTACTCTGGTTGAAAAACTTACAGCAAAAAATTCTGGTTTTATAACATCCCCAATACTTTCAGACCCACGTAGGATTTTCAAATCATCGGCATTTAATTGAAAAGCAGTTAAATATGCTTGAGCCAAATCCCGTTCTCGTCCAAGTTTAATTCTCTCAGCTTCCAATTTTGCAATTTCATCAATCAAATTCCTCGAGTTTTGTTTACTTGCCGATAAATTCTCCACCATTGATTCACAAACCCCATTTAAATTGAGTAATTCTGTATGGAGCTCGTTCACTCCGTGTTTTACTTGTCTAAAGGCTGATAAAAAGTCTTTACATCTTTACAAAAAAAAACAACAGAAAATATGTTATATATATTTAATCATATGCGAGAAGTTAAGATGAAAATTATACATAATATAGTATAAAATTATTGATAATTGACATACTTACATTGATAACTGTTGACGTTCAATATGTGATTCTAAATCCAATTGATGGATTTTCCTCTCTTTTGGACTCAAATGAAGTTTCTCTTCTTCTGGTAATTTGGATAATTCATACAAAGACTGCAACAAATCCTAAAATCATTAAAAAAAACAAAAACATAATACTATTAATGTCAATTCAACGTCATCATGTCATTTTTACAAAATACAAAACACAATATTTTATTTTATTTCATTAATTTACCTTATCAGATGAAATTCGTAATTCTGAAACTGCTTCAATGGCCTTTGCTAATTTTTCATCTTCTTCAGATACCGTTTGAATGGGTGCCATTGTCAATTGTCAAGGATTGACAAAGTTGGTCCTAAAATTGACAAAAGTGACCAAAAACCAAAAACAGACCAATAATTTTCGGATTTTGCCGAGACATAAAAAATTTGAATTTCCTGGTCTTTTTTCGGGGTATGTTGAGATTTGTTGAGATTTATTGTGAGTTGTCCTTGTAAATAAAATTGACATAAATAAATACTGATATTTAACATGTAAAACCCATTTATCATTAGTAAAGGATTTACAAGATTACATCCAACTCCAAGATGCTTTCATTTGAGGCTTTGCTAATTGAATAGATTCCAGTTTCCATTTTCCATTCAACTAGAAACTATCTAAAATAATCTGATGCGGATAAAGGAAAAATAAACAGAAAACAGAAACAGAGGAGAAAGTACAGAGTACACAGCTAAAAGGGAAAGTTTGTCTCCATGTTTACTTGTGGGAATATCTAGAATCCTAGAATTCTAGAATCTATAGAGAGAGAGAAGGAAATAAATACATTGAGTCGGATTAGGGACAGGTAGAGAAAAAAGTGGAGGAGCAATGAGGCAAAAACAGAGGAATAAATAGCGGAAAGTACATAATATACTTGTATGTGTATTGTACATTGTACAGTGTACAGAATAAAGGAGGCAGGAGGCAGATGAATGGATCACTATTTCCAAGTCCCGTGAGACTTCCCTTTTTCTCTGTCTATTTTCATGGGTTTCAATTTTGCATATACACCAAACATAATATATAATACACTCTGTACTCTGTACTCTGTACACACAAATTACACATATGGAGATACATTTATCCTATTTGATACACATTAACCTAGTACGGATACCGAATGTCGAGTCTAAAAGACCTAAAATACGAAATAGGAAATACGAAATACAGCTGATGTATTTGGTAAATGGTAAAGTCGTCTATTTTCTACTTTCTACTTTCATGCTTTTACCTTCACCGAGTAAAAGTTCCAGTTCGTCCCAGCACATTTCTCCAACACCGTATCATATCCAGGATCCAACACACTCAGAAACACAAACATGAGAATACTTACGTCTCCACACTCCAGTCCCTCTTGTTGTAAAACTACCGTGTGCTTTGTGCACTTCAAACTCCATACGGACGACATGGCTAAATTTCTGCTGTAGCTCCACCGTCATTCCACTTCAACTCTCAGTACTGGGTCAGGTTTTGCCCGAGACACAACTCTAGAAAGTCCTACCTCATCCAACTTTCAACATTTTCTTCATGCTCTAGTTTTTAACTGTCTAGTTTCTAGTTCAGTATTCAGTAGAATACAAAATACAAAATCTACATTAGTCTTTATCTCTATTTACATTTTCTGTCTTTATAAAATACAAACACACCTTCAAATTTCAAATACACCTTTTCCTCTATTAAACACCAAACTTCTCACTCATTGCACCACTGTTTACTCATTTATTTACTTTTATTGTCCTGTCTTCTGTCCCTTTCGCCTTTTGCCTTTTTCTTCTAACTTTCTACTTGGAGATATTTAAGAAAGTTAAATTTGAACCAAACCAACTCAACTGCAACACTGAAAATTTTTAAAGTGAATATTAAATATTAAAAGTGGAATAATAATAATAATAGGAAAATTAAAGTAAAAAAAGAGAGCATAATAATATTAAAAATACTGTAAAAAAAGGAAATTATGATTATTATTTATTATTATTCTTGCTGTTGTTATTAATTCACAGTTACAAAAGTAATCTTACGGAATTTTCTAGTGTAATAAGAAAAAAAGGAATTTTTTTGCTACTCTGTTCTCTCTTCACTATATTATATTATAGTACAACACTGTGAATTCTAAATTGTAAATTGTAATTTGTACTTGTGAAGTGGACTAAAAAAAAATAGTGGAGGATCCTGTGAAATTTCCTCGAGTCTCGAGTCGTTGTCATTCTCGTTCTCCTTCTCGTTTCATTCAGCCGGAGGATAAAAACCCAAACTAAACTAAACTGAAGTAGAGAGAACATTTCACATTTCGTATTTCACATCACACTTTCACGTTACATCAGATCCCATCACATCACATCACATCTGATGATAGCATTATCATAGCGTAGCCACGGACAAATAGACAGACGTAATATCACATTTTCCTCTGTTTTCCTCCTGCCCTTTCCCTTGTCACACTGCTCACTGTTCGCTGTTCACAGCTCACCCAACCAAACCGAACCAGGAAATAAGCAAGTATCCTCATCTTCATCTTCATCCTCATCCTTAGCATTCTACTGCCCTCAGAGGAACTCTACTCACGCACATATACACATTTACACACACACTCATACAACAAAATCCCATATAAACAAACTTGACACTTGACACTTGACACACTGTGAAAATTGTGCTGGACTCTTGAATCTTGAACAACTTTCTCCTCAAAATCTACAAGAACAAATACAAATACAACTTGCTCATGCAGGTAAGAATGAATATAAATATAAAATGTACATGTATAAATACTAAATAACTAAATACAGGTAGAGCTTCCAGGTCATCAAAAAAAGATCGATATATATACAATATACAATATGTGAACACACAACACACTGATACACCTTTCCATATTCCGTATTATACTTTTTACTCAAGGTACTTTTTTGTGGGGCTATCTTTTACCTTTTATACAGTAACTTTTACACAGTTGGATTCTCCATTTCCATTCTTTTTTCAAATATACCTACAGTCTACAGTTTACAAACATCAATTTTATATTATACACCTAGAATCTAGAATCTAGAATATTACGCAAGTCTGGGTTCCACTTTCCACTTTCCAAAATTCCAAACTAAAACTTTCTCCAACATTTTTTCTCAAGCCTCAATAAATAATGTGAGAAAAGTGGGGAAAAAATACGACGGGGTACGCGGTGCTCGCTAAATCATCCAAATAAATAAATAAAACTACAGTCTCTCTAGTCTGAAGTCTGTAATAATGTGTTCTGGATCCAAGACATTCTACATTGTACATTCTACATGTTTTTTATAGACAAGGTACTTTTCCCTATTTATCTGTAATGATAAATACAACATAGGATAAAATATAAAATCCCTGGAAAATGGAAAATTCATCTTGTAGTATCTAAAATGGAACAAGTAACAAGTAAAAAGTTACAAATGACAAATGACAAAGCTTTGGTCGATATTATTATTATTATTCGTATGGGTTTTCTAGATTCTAGATTCTACATTCTACATAGATTGAATAATTGATCAGGGAATTTGAATTTCCTCATTTCTCATCCGATTCCTAATATGTAAAAAATGTAGTCGGTAGCATGTATAATATATAATATAATAGCTGGATAATTTAAAGAGTTAATTTGTTCCGTCTTTCTCCTTTTCCCGGTTTTTTTTCGGTTTTCGGCTTTCGGCTTTCCGTTTTTGGAACATGGGACAAGGAAAATTAAAATGGAGCTGGAAAATGATTTTGGCGTGCCAAAGTACACAGGAAAAATTCACAGCAGGCTGTTTAAATTGCGGGTTTAATCCGACCAAACTCCAAAATCCGCAATCCAAAATCCAAGTCAAATTCCCTCTCGTGTCTCCCGTCTTGTTTATTATTCCATGTGCATCATTTATCATTCATCATGCTTTGTGCTTTGTGTGTTGTGTATTTTGTATCTGTATTATGACATTCAATTCAGTTTTCAGTTCTATTCAATCCGGTTCTATTAAATTCTATTATGTTGGAGGGCTGTACAAATATTTATTTTTATAATACCTCCTCTCCATTTTCAATTTGCAACATGTACAACAAGTTTCTCAGTCTGAGAGTCCCTGCGGATTTTTCTCAATTTTCATGTGCAAAAAGGAGACAAAGGACAAAAGCAGACGGCAAAAGTATCATGATAATAATAATAATAATAGTTTTTTAATAATATTTAGAGGGCTATTCAAAAATGTATTGACATTCCATCAAACTATTTACTATTTACATAATAATTTAAACAAAATAATTTACAATCAATTTGAATTTTGAATGCACTAAAATTTAAATTTAATACTGAATACGCGACACGCGAGAAGCAAACCCAGAAAATGGGTTTATTTTTATTTTATTATTTAAATATTTATAAAAAATAACAGTTTTTCCGGTTTTTGTGAATTTTTCGCACAAATTTTGGCAGAAAATGGAAAATAAAATAGATAAAGAAACTAGAAAAATAAATTTACTCACTATTTTCTTCGGATCTTCAATCTTCAAGATGAGATTAGACTGGATTGGATTGGATTAGACTGGTGAAAGCAGAGGTTGGAAAATGGGAATGTGATGAAAAGTGAAGGGATCGGAAAACTGGGTTTCAAATGGAGGATTTCCATTTCAGTTCTAAATTCAAGACTCGTGCAAATCCGAGAAATATTGGGAATTTAGAATTTATCTAGATTCTAGATACAAAGGAAAATAGACAAGATAATCCGACATTTTCTCGTTCTCCCGAATCTCGACAGTTGACTTTCACTTGTCTTTTCTTGTTTTATCCATGGAAAATGTACAATACAAACTACAAAATACAAAGTACAAAATGTACAAAATGTACAATCTCCGATTCAGAGTATTGACTATTGACAAGAAAAATCTGTAAAATCTCTGCACATCTTTCCTGTGTTTTCTATCTTTTTTCTCCACCATTTCAAACAGAGTCTTTATTTACGTGTAGACAGTCGGAGAATTTTAAATTTGATGTAGAACGTTCAATGTCGATGTTGAATACTAAAATACTGAACAGCTGAGCAGTGTATGTGAATTGAGAAGAGAAAGAGACAGAGACGGATAATCCAGCGATTAAAATAAAGGATTTCCTCTGTCTTCTTCTCTTCTTCTCAAAGTCTCAAAGTAAATAAACTCTTCAATTTAGTCAAATATAAATCCAGTAAAAGACAAAATAACGGTGGATTTGAGCCTTGGAATTTGGAATTTGGAAAATTGAAAGGGGAAGAAAAGCCTGGAGCCTGGAGTCTCTGGAGTCTCTGGAGCCCTTTTCAAGGCCTTTTATTCTCTTTGTTTTTTGTATTCTGTATTCGGGGTGGAATGTGGAATGTGGAAATATCCGTTTTTTGTTTTTTGGCCAGAGGCTCAAGTTTGAAGGTTCAAGTTGACTTGAATAATAATACAATAAAATACACTACAATTTACAATAACATTCACAAGTCACAAGACAACAGAAAACAGGAAAGAGGAAAGAGACAAGAGAAAGCAGAATCAACTGTCGAAAGTCTAGAGTCGAGAGTCTAGAGTCAACGTTTGGCGTATGCTGGAGATAAACTAGAAACTGTAATATAATAAAAGCACTTGACTACATTTCCTACAAAATACAAAAGATCAAGTCTTCAGACTTGAGACTTGAGACTCTTTTCTATTTTCTATTTTCTCTATACAATAATATGAAATATGAAATATCTTTATTCTTTATTCTGTATAGATAAAAAATAAAAAATAAAAAAATACATTCACAGTTTTCCACAAACAAAACACAGTGAACAGGGAACAGCGAACATGCTTCATCATAATCATGCCACTGTCATGACTTTATTTAATACAGAATACAAAATACACACACTTTCACTATATCTCGCATCACATAGACAAAGAAGACAGAAAGTAGAAGAAAGGAGAGCCAAAAAGATAAAGAGAAAGAGAAAAGGAGGAAATGTGTGGATTTTTACAAGAGATAAGTTGTTCGTGACTGTTTTCTGGGTGAGTGGAGGAGAAAGGAGGAGAAAGGAGGGAGTTGAATGGAAAGCGAGAATCCAAATGACACACATCACACCACATCACATGAACAGTTGAACATGAAACGTGGAACATGAAACACCGTCCATTTTCAACATGATCACAACCACTACTTTTACTTTTACTCCACGAACAACTACGTCCATCTCACTTCCGTCTTCCTCTCTTTTCTGTTCATTGTGCATTGTTCATCGTTCATGCTGTCAACTTTCTTCCCTTTTACCATTACCGTCTCCGGCTCTGCTTCATCCTCTTCTCCTTTTGTCTCTCTCATTGAAAATGAATTTGTTATCCCAGTTTCCAGTTGGACCCAAAATCCAAATCCAAAAATTCCCAAAGTCCAAAAATCCAAAAATCCAGAAATCCTGTAATTTTTCCAACGGCTACAAAAATACAAAAATACAAAACACATCCTGAATCATAAATAAATCCAGAAAAGAGAATGGATTATTGGAACTGGAACTGGTGCTGAAAAAAGAGGAAACAGCATTTTTTTTAACTTTTGACGGCTGACATTTGACTTTGGACATTTGACGTTTTATTCTGAATTAGGGAAATGGCCCAATGCAAACTGCAAAATGTAGGACAGTGTCACTGTCTTTGTTTCCTGTATTTGTGGTTGAATCGGAACCGGAATCGGAGTTGGAGTCGGCATCAAAGTCGGAAATAATGTCATCTCAACTGTCCTTTTTTGGTACGAGCCCAAAGCCCAAACAAGACAACTCACTGAATTTAGATTTGTTTTCCTGTGAATTTCTCCGTTGAGCTTTGCAGTTTGTAGTTTTGTAGTAGAAGAGGAATAATAATAACAGTAAAGCTAATGGTATTGTCCGTTGTTGCTGCCGCTCTTTAGTCTTTAGTCTTTAGACGTTACCAAAACCAAAACCGCAAAGGACACAATTGGAAATAAATGTATAATGTACAAATGTGTACAACGTCATTTGAATTCTGAATTCTGATGGTAAAGGTGTGATACATGTTACATGTTTGAGCTTTTATGTATTTCCTCTTGTACATTTTAAATTCCAAAGTTGAAATGGAGCGGAATCAACAATTCCCCTAGAAAAGGAGAAGAGAGAAATGGGTAAATGAGTGGACATTAAGATTAGATTAAGATGGTAATTATGATTAGAGGTTTATAAACTAGAGACAATTCTCAATTCTCAGTTCTCATTCTCGGTTCAGTATCCATTACACATTTGTACTTTGTACATTTGCACGACACCCCGCATAAATAAACATAATATTTATGTTTATTTCTGACCTCAGTCTGCCGTTTGTAGCCTTTAGCCTTTACTGCTTTTCAAGGGAAGCAACAACAGTTCTTATCAGCATTCAAATTGTACTGCTTTCTCCTTTTCTTTTTCTTTTTCTCCTGTTCACAAGCATGGAGAATGGAGAGAAGTGAAGGGAAAACGAAAAAAAGTCATCTAATTTATTCCATCCACATTTTTACACACCCATAAAACAGAACAGAAAAACAAGAAAAAACAAGGGAAGGAAATTGAAATGGAAAGTCAATTGATTCTCCCCGAACCCACAATCCAACACTCATGTGTACTCATGTAAATAGATGCGGCTATACATGTAGATTATGGATGCAAATGTCGGCGGTCTGAGGTCTGAGTTCTCCATTTGAATTTTATTTTGGATTCAATTTACCACACATGAAATACTTATTGGAAATGCCCATTCGAATCCACTTGATCTTCTTAACTGTTTTAGCACGGATCACGGATCACGGATCAAGGACAAAATGGATGAGTATCAAGAACCGGCATTTTTCTGTTCAGTTTTTCTGTGGTAAAAAATGAAAATAGATGTGAAAAGTAAGACTGTTTACTGTTTATCGAGAGGAAAACTTGCTACAACCTACAACCGAGAAGCTTGTTGTCCGTGTTCAGTTTACTTTCGCCTACTTTCGCCTACTTTCTCCATTCGCAATTCTCTTGTTTCTGAGTTGAGTTGAGTTGCGGTGGCTCATTTTTCATTTTCTTTTTTTGCTCGTGTCCTTGTTTTCCTTTCCGTTATTACGACTCCTGCATTTGTAGGATATTTTATATTTTCCCTCCCACTTCCATCCTCACACCAACGGATTACAAATACAAACACGACTACGAGTTACGAGTTATGAAAAATAGTCGTGGAAGCACATGTACATTTTGCATGTATTCATGCATGAGTAGTGTACATTAACACACAGGCCAAACCACACGACAGCCCACAGCCCACAGTTTAATCAGCTGAATACCGTATTCATCTTGATTCGTGATTTTTCATCTCCATAGGCCCTGAATTCTGGGGGCTGAAGGCTCATTCCCTGGATTCTATTCTATTGTATTGTGTATTGTGTTACAATTTAGCTTTTGTTCTACTCTGTTCCAGTCCCAGCTCCAGTTGAAAATGGATATTTTCGTTTTCATTTTCATTAGTTTCCAGCACCAAAAGCTTTCAGAGGTGGAGAACAGAGAACAGAGAGCACAAGTAAATATATGCATTCTGTTTTTCTTGCTCCTGGCTTTTGGCCCAGTTCCTGCATATCCATTAGCAACAGCAATGTCCATGTTTTTACTGTTAGTGTTACTGTTATTATTATGACACCCACACAAAAACATGGATAAATACATGGACATTTCCATCCATTTCCCCTTTCCCTTTTCCCTGTTCTGCTGTAGTTCTGCTGTACACGGTAATTCTTTTGTTTTAATGGCGGTTCTCGGTGCTATTCAGTCATCAACCATTCAGCGTTCAGCGTTCAAGAAAACTAAGGACTAAGGAGAAATAGAACCACAAAACACCACACAAAACCGCCACAATCATTCATGTTTCCTCATTTCTCATTTTACAGAGGCAGAGACAGCCAAAGAGTAAAGCGTCATATCGTATTTTGAAATTTATTTATTGGCTCCTTTCTCACTTCTCACTTGTAAAAACTCACAATTCACCGCAAACAGCTAAAAGTGTTTATGTGCACGCAAAACGCAAAGTTGTAGATAGCTGCAACTGTTGACTGTTCAGTGTTTAGTGTTTAGTGTTTAGTGTTGGCTGTTGGCTGTAGGAAAAAGAATTCAGGGTTTACGGTGTATCATGTAACCCATAAATTTCATGTATCATTTCTACTTTTTACTTTTTACTCGGACGATTATTTCAGCCGTCATCTTCACATTGAACGTTGAACATTGAACATTGAATGATGTTCTGCAGCACAAAAAATATATTGATGTTTCATGTTTTATGTAGTTTGCAGTTTGTAGTTTGTAGTGCAGATACTTTTTGTGTCTCTGTGTCTCTGTGTCTCTGTGTTGTTTGTTGTTCTTTGATCTGAAGTTGCGGTTTAAGGCTGCTTTTTGCGGTTGTGTTGTGTGTTTTGGGCTGGGCCATCATTTTTGTTGATATTAGGAGAAAATGTTTGAAAAATAGGAAGATGAGTGAATGAATTGTGGTTGGTGGTTGGCTGTTGGTTCGGGTTTTTGTGGTCCATATTTCATATTTCATATTTGATATAAATCCTGTTTACTCTTCACTCTTCACTCTTTACGCAGTTCAAAGTACAAAGTACACAAAAAGTACACAGAAAGTACACAGAAAGTGTCCGTATCTTTCGTGTGATGTGTGTTATCTATTTTTCTCCAGTGAAAAGATATAGGCAAAATGTCAAGAGTGGAGAGTGGAGAAATGACTGAAGACGGAAATATCGCAGTCTTTTCTTCATATTCCATATTCCAGCTCCTTTCTTTCTTTCTTTCTTTCTTTCTATCTTTTTCGTTCTCCTCTTTCTACTTTCTGCAACTACTTATTTGTTATGGAGCACTTTGCAAGTTGAGAGGAAATTGGTTTCGTACCTTTACACTTGCATTTTATTTATATCCTCAACTTTCTGCCTTTCTGGCTTTCTGGTTTTCTGGCTTTTTGACTTTCTGACTTCCTGGGCGGACTGACGTCTACGTTCTACGTCTAAAAGTCCAAGTCTATGAGTCTGATATCGTATCTGTAGAATTGATAGAGCTTTCGCTGTACAACTTGAACTTAATCAGACCGAGTTGAGTTGAGTGCACAGAGAACTGAATGAATGTGAGTCAGCTCCGTCTATTTCTCAGATCTTTCGTCTTTCGTCTTTGGTTTTTGGTCTTCGATCTCGGAAAGAAAACACATTCATCATTCATCCCGCAGTTATAAATGAAACAAAATCAACTGGACTCTGAACTCTGGACTTTGGATTTTCCAAGTTGACTACTGTTCAACTATCAAGTATCGAGTAATGAGAAGACAAAACTTGGAAACTTGGAATGTTTGGAGAAATGAATGAGGGGTAAAAGAGGAAATTAAAAGGTGAGAGGACGGAAGACGGAAGTATGGAAGTTTGGAAGTGTACATTATGTATTATGTTACATACAGTATAATCCGATTTCCGAATTCCGATTTCCGATTTAAATGACTTGTTTAACCCCTGCGAACTTTGTAATTTGTAATTTGTAAGGACACTCATTTTGAGCAGTGATCAGAGATCACCTCATTTTCATTTGGATGAGAAATATGAATCATGAATAGCGAGTAGAAACATATTCATAACTTGAGGCTTTTGGGAACCTTTGACTTTGAATTTGAATATGACTTTTGAATGGAAATGAGAATGAAAATATGAAGCTCTTTTTCATAGTCACTTTTCCCCATTACCTTTATTATTTCTTAGTTTGGATTTTGGATCCTCCGTCACTTTCTAGTTTCTACTTTCTACGTTCTAGTTTCCCCTTTAAATACTAAAGAAGGTTCAGATTTAAGATTGGGATTTGACTGGTTGAAGGAGCCAAAGACTGTGGCTTAGACGAGCTCAACTTGTTAGTTGTTAGATGTTAGTTGTTAGTCGACACTCTACTCCCAATTTTATTCAGTGTGTCTCTTCTCCTTTGGAAGAGCTGTGAACTACAAACTACAAGAATTGTACAAAGGACACAAAGGATTCTTCAGTAAATCTCAATCTAATTTTCATTCTGTCTATTACATTATTACATTATATTTTATATTATTATATTACACACCATATGCCATATGCATTACTATTTACTATGCATAGTGTAGATTGTAGAATATAAAGTTGAGGATGAAAATGCAGTCAAGTCTCGAGTCTCAGCTCTCAAGTCATTCTCATTCTCATTCTACAGTAATTCACAAAGCAAGTTCAGCGAACCGATCCACTTTTCACTCTATTCTCTCACTTGCCTTTTCTTCTCCTTCTTTCTCGACTCTGACTTTTACTTTGACTTCTCTTGTCGATGTCGATGTCGTTGTCATTGTCATTGTCACTTTCACTTTGGCTCCAACTTCTCCAACTCTCACTTTGACTCTGACTTTGACTTTGACTGGCTCATCTCTTTAGGCAGTCATTTACCTCCAGATTCATCCAGTCTCCAGTTTCGAGTCTTGAGTCAATCAATCCATTCTAAATTCACTCTTTCTCCATTTTATTCATCATTTGTCACTTAGACACTGAACACTGAACAAGAAAAGTACTCGTTATAAATCCATTACAAATTATAACTCCAATTCCAATCCTAGTTTTTAACCAGGTCAATTAATTAGAAAAATTACCAATGACAAATGACAGAGACTCTGAATTCTCATGTACAATCTGCAATATGCAATCTACACGACGTTTGGAAATTGAAAATTATTGTAATCACTTTACTTTGTTACTTGTTCCCGTGTCAATTGTCAATTGTGACTGTAATTGTGCAAAAAGTTAAAAGTTAAAGGTCAAATGACAAATGAGAAGTTTGGGGGTTGTTTAATCTTTGTCATTTATCATTTATAATTTATAATTATAATGTTTGTATCTGTCAAGTTGATTGTTCATCAGGGTAATTGAATACTGAATTTTCTTTGAATTTACCGAGTATTTTCCAAATGCAACTGTGAATTTGTACCTGAATTTCCAGACAATTTGGGTTAAATTCCAGAAAAGAGTCATGTCTAAAGGTTCAACTGTCTGAATGTCTAAGTGCGGTGCGTGGATGTTGGACGTTGGAGTAAATTTTGTGGGGATGGATGGAAATAAATAAATAGGATTTACGTGTAAAAGGGAATAAAATGGAGTGGGCAAATGGCGTCGGAATATTAGGATCAGGATGAGCATTAGGATTTGTAGTTTTATTACACGTGAGAGAAAGATGGATGAGTTTGAAATTTGTTGGGATGTTGGTGAATCTTGTAGATCTTGTGGATTTGGTTCTGGTGGTTCTGGTTCTGAATAGATGTGACGTCTGATCTGTAAACTTTTCCCTTCAACTCGGTTCTGTTTGGATTCTGGATTCTGGAGTTTGGAGTCTGGAGGTTTGACATGTGAGTTGTGAGTTGAGAGGTAAAAGGTGAAGTTGGCGTTCAAGTTGATGTGGATGTTGGAGTTGGAGTTGAAGTTGTATGGACTTGCGGCATGTGAGATGTGTCAAGTGTTGGGAAACCCGGGACCTCGGAAACTAGTCAAACTTGTAAACTTTGGGCATGTTCAAATCCACTGCATGTTCTAAGGTGTAAAATGTACGGGATACGGAGCATCAACTTGATGTTCAATGGTGAATGTTGATAGACAACAAGAAGAGGAACATGTTCTAATTCTTGTTCTGGTTCTATAGGAAAACCTGACGCTGCCTGCCTGTCGGTCAGGTCAAGTCAAGTCAGTTCAGTTCAGCTCAGTTCAGTTCAGTTCAGCTCAAGAGAAAGTACAGAGTGAAAGCTTGAGTGACTTTCTCTGTTTTTCTCCTTTTTTTCCACATCAAACATCAAGTATCTACAAAACACGAAACACAAAATACAAAATACAAAGTACAAGACAAAAGAAGAGTAAAAAGCAAAATACTTTCACCTCTTCCAAAAAAATACTTCCAGATAGTAAAAACACGCTCTCAAAAATCTACTTTCTACTTTCTCCGTCATTTTACGATGTTCAATATACTTTGTCTAATTCTTGGTAATTTTCTACTGATTTGATTTCGTTTTCAATCTCCGATTCCAGAATCCCCGACTTTCTTTTTATGTAAAACAAATTGAAAATAAAACTCAATGGATTTTGTATTTTGTACATGAGCTCACATCGACTGTCTCATTGAAATTTGAAGAAAGTTGCAAATCTCAAGTCTTTCATCTCACATCTCAGATTTCAGCCTCCCACTCAAATTCACAAAGCATTTCTCATTCTCATTCTCCATTTTTTCCTTTTTGTGCTTTCTCCGATTCCAATTTCCCATTCTTGTCAACATGAACATGACGACTGACGAGTGTTTTGAGTTTTGAGTTTGAGTGGAAAGTATAGAAAACCTAAAACGTAACATGAAACATGAGTCAACGGAGGGAAATTTGTAACTCGTAACTTGAAATTCTCGTCTGTTGTTCCTTTTAATGAAAATGACTTTCTTTGACTTTGACTTTGGATTTGAATTTGACTGCAATCTGATCCCAACTCTTGATTCTTCATTCTTGATTCATGAATTTCAATGTAAACAAACGAGACAAACGGGAATCTGCTTTCACCACAAAAATTCTAAAAGAGAAAGTCAGGAGAAAGCTGGAGAAATTTCTGTGTAAAATCTGAGTAAAGTGAAAGTACTGTGTATTTGTAACTCCGGATTCGGATTTGGATTCGGATTCTGTTGAAAATCCACCAGCGCGTCCGGATGCGGGATTTGTGCCAGTTGCCAGTGCCAGTCATTTTTAGCCAGCGGCATTCCCAATTCACAATTTACAACAGATCAGCATCAGCATCCTTGTGAAGCCACACTCATCATAATAATCCAAATGATGGAAAGAGTCATAATCGTAACTGTGAATGTGAATGTGAACGTGAACGCGAGCTGTATCGTTATCATCAAATTCCGAGATAATCTTTTGAACGACCGAAACTGAAACCTCAAAATGCAATCACAGAAGCCGGAGCCGGAAAATGGCTCAAAAATCCCAGCCAAAGTCCAAGTCCGATTCAATAAATCCCAGTTTAACTCCTTTTCACTGTACAATGTGCAAAATGTCTACAGTATAAATTGTAAATTGTAAACTGTAAATGGGAAATGTTCTCGAGTCTCGAGTCATTCCTTTTCTTCAATTATCTATTATTTCTCATTTCCGTCTGTCCTTCTGATTCCACAGAGCATCTCTGCTAAATCTGAAAGGACAAAAAAAAAGAAAAAAAAGGTTTTCTTCTTTTGAAAGTTGGAGTTGGGAAAGTTGAGAGATGAGAGGAGGATTTTGTGTGTTTTGTCAATGTTTCTGTTTCTTTCTTTCTTTTGGCTTTTTTCTTTGAGTTTTCTGTTTATATGTCATGTCCTGTGTTTTGTTGTGTCCCAGAGGGAAAAGTCATGAGAATGTCTCAACTCTCTAGACTCTAGACGCTGAGCAACAAAAGACAGGTTTATGATCCCTTCTCCAAATGAAAGAATGACGTCATTACGAACAATGAGCCCAATGCAACAAAAGCAAGTCCAAATGCGTCCAGGATGAGACAAAAATGAGAAAAAGGAGACATGTTCTATTTTCTATTGGCTTTGAATCTTGAACCTTTTGGTTAATTTGGTCCAAGATGACTTTTTTTCATCTGTTTCCTCTGTTCAAAATTTCCAATGTCTCATTTCCGCTTCTTTGGACCTGATGAGCTGATGAACTGATGAACTGATGACTCGACCCCAGGGAAAATTCTTTGTGTATTTTATGATGCTCTTGACTGCTGATTATTAACTGTTGACCGACGATCGAAATAGGAAATAGGAAATAAATTCTACATTCCACATTCTACAGGCACCTGCGGATTTTATCAACTAATGATGAATTTATCCTTTACTCCTGATTATTAATAAATTGATAAATTGAGGATCATTTCTTTTATTTTATGGGCAGAAGGCAGACGAAGCAAATTTCTCACAACTAAAAAAATAAAAAATAAATGTAGCTCGAGGCTAAAGAAAAAGAAAATTAAAATTGTATTTCATTTGTCTTCTCTCTGGGATTATTATTTTCCTTTCAAAGGTCAAAGGTCAAAGGTCAAAAGGTCAATCACAAAATGTCGTTGAATTTTGGTATTATTTACACATGAAAAACCAGCGTCGTTTGTTTAAATTTTTCAGTGTTCAGTGTTCAGCTTAAGCTTTAAAATTCATATTCATGTTTGCGTTTGTATTGAAATGAAATGCAGAGTTGATGATGCGGAAAACCCGAAAACCGCACCACACGGATGAATTTACACGGCGTATTTTGTATTTTGTATTGTGATCATCTTTTCTCGTCGTTTCTAAAGCACTTTTCTTGTGGAATGGCTAAATTATCCATGAATTTTCCATCTTTATTTGTGTTTGGAATGGGGAAAGTGGGCGGAAGAAATGAGAATGTGGAAATGGAAATGGGCGTTCCTGTGGTTTCTCATTTCTTCTTCAATCAGACACCAAAAACTACTGTAGAAAGAAGAGAGGAAATACTGTAGAAAATACTGTACTTTCTTCTGTCTTGTGTGCATATCATTTCAAATCTGGAATCTGGAACTTGGAACCTGGAGGATCCGCATTCCGAGAGATAAAAGTAATTCCTCCATGAGGAGAGTAAATAAAAACATAAAAGAGAAAGAGAAAGAGAAAGAGAAAGAGAGAGAGGAAGGTCATGAGGCGCTGGAGGGCAATTCCTATTTCATATTTCATACATTATTTTCACAAGGGAAAGTGGATAATAGAAAATGCGAAGGAGAATGGGAAATGATAATGGAAAATGGAGCCTTTAATAATAAAAATAATAAGCATGCAGATCTGCATTCATATCCGCATGATGAAGATGATTAAATCTTATTATTTTCTTCCAGTAGGTTCCAGTAAAATCCAGTAATTGTACAAAGTAGAATTCCAAATTCCAAAAACCTCAAAACTCAAAACAATCTACAAAAGATCAAGAAAGAGTAAAAGATAAAAGACAAAAGGAGTTTTTAATGATTACACAATATTTAAATGAGTGAGTTTGCAATAAACAAACAAGTCGACTCCATTCTAAATTGTAAAATGTAAATTGTAAATTGTAATTTTAAACATGGAAATATGAAAGAATGAAAATATGAAAACAAGACAAGTTTACATAGTTTCACAATTCCGGAGCAGGTGTACACTGTACACTGTGCAGTGTACACGTGTGGGTTTTCACCCAACTTCACTTTTACGTTTACGTTTAATTTAATCGCCTCAAGACTCAAATTCAAACTCAAAACTCGACATTCGAAACTGGAAGCAATTAAAAGTAACCGTGAAATGAAATTCAAATGAAGCAATTTGATTGAATTCCAATTGATTAAGGAGGAAATGAAACGTAGACAAAATTAGGTTAAACAAACCATTTCATATGTTCCCATGTAAAAATCCTTGACTCTTGACTCTCGACTAAACTCTGTAATAATAATAATAATAATTTTTCTTGTAGTATTTTCTCTATCCAACTTTCAACTCTAACTCTTGACTACTGGATATTTTTCTCGTAATCAAATGATCAAATGAATCAAGAATCAAGAACCAAGAATCACGCATGTGGTTTTTGAATGTATTCCTGAATGTAGTTTGTGGAATTGGATTTAATCAACCAACATTTTCTACTCGTGACTTTGACTTTTTCATGCATAAAACCTCTGATAATCAGTTTAAAAATCCCTCATGTAATAACAAACCAAAACTACAAACCACAAACCACACAAATCTCAAATCTTGATTCACGAATCACGAATGAGGAATTTTCTTAATGTCCAGAGTCCAGAGTCCACAGCCAGACTTTTATCTGAATAAAGCATAAAACATGTAAAGCATTCACCAAATGTAACAATAAATGAAAAAGGACTCACAGACTTTTAAAAATTTCAATTTTCAATGTTACTTTTGTTCTTTTTCTTTTCCCATGAACGTCAAAAGCTGAAACGTTTCCCATGTGTGCGGAATGTGTAGTCAAATTGTGAATTGTGAATTAAGCACATCAAACCAAACCAAACCAAAGTAAACCGTAAAGTAAATGTATGTGTGTGTGTAAGTTGGGGAAAGTGGGAAAGTGGGAGGAATTTGAGTTCAAGTTGTTCCTTGATATTTGATATCCTATCGATCTCCGTCTCAAACTCTGTTCTCTGTTCTGTTTATACTTTGCACATATAAACAAACCGTGGGCTAAAATCTAAAATGGACAACACACAAAATTCCATACCTGTGCATTGTGCATAATTGTAGTACAGATGCGTGTGTGTAGCTTTTATACTATAATAGATATACTGGATATACTGGACACTGGACACTGGACACTGGACAATATGGCTCCTGACTTTTCCACGTAAACAAACTAGCATGTGCACACTAAACACCAAACACTAACAACCAACAACCAACAGTCTCTGTTCCCCTTTTCAGTTTCAGTTTGAGGGAAAAAAGGGAAAGGGAAAAGAAAAGCAACTTTCTCCTACTTTCTCCTACTTTCTTTCAACTTTCTCCCTGTAATAAATGACTCAACTCAAGCCAACTCCAAAGTCCATGAAAAGTCCAACGTCCAAAATCCAAATCTAAAATCACATGTGAGTTTGTCCTTGTCCATTTTCCTTTGGTTTGGTTTGGTTTGCTTTTGGAAAACCGTGACAAAATAATAAATCCGGTTCTGGTCCCGGTTCCATTGTACACAATTCTACTATATTTATATACTCCTTTCTTTTCTCCATTATACTTTATACAGTGTACAGTGTACAGAGTAGGAAAAGAGAGCATAATGTATGCATAATGCATAATGTATGGAGAATGGAGTATGGAGAAATGTTGATCGACCGTAGTCCAAGCCTATCATTTCCATTTCCATTCCATTACACATGACATGTAGGGGATTTTGAATGTAGAATGTGTAATGTGTAATGTGGAGGTTATTTCCTCCCTTTTTACATTACCACTGGAGAAAAACGGACTAAATCTATAATCAGGCAAAGTCAAAACTAAAGCTAAAGCTAAAGAAAGTAGCTGAACCTTCAAGCTTACGATAGAAAATAGAAAATAGAAAGCGTGGATATAATTACAAAATGTATAATACATTATATCATAAAATGTATATCTAATGCACACTGCGGACTGTACAATTTGCTCCGAATAATTATATGAAGCAGAAAAGAAAGTAGAAAGTAGAAAGCTTTCCGTGTTCCAAGTTTGGAGTTTGGCTTTTGGCTTTTGGTGTTTGGGCAAAGTTCGTATGTGTGCTCCGCTTATGAACAGTACTTGTAGCTTCTCATTCTCCTTTGCATTCCGACGGACGACGGACGACGAACAGACCGACATTGGATTGGGATTGGGATTATGACAAGGGCGGGAACTGTATCAAAACTAAACGTACAGTTAAGTACATGTGTGTGTAAAGTATAAAGAATACAGAATACAGAATAAAGTATAAAGAGAAAAGAAAAAGAAAAAGAGAAAGCTCTCAATAATAATAAACATAATATTATATTATATTTTCTTTTTCTATCCACTCTATAAAAATGGGCACAAAATACCAAAGACCAAAGAGAACCGGATATCTGAAAAATAATGATAAAAAGAAGGTTGAATTTACACATTTTGTATTTGTATTATTCATACAAAATACAAAATACACATTAAATGCTCAATATTCTCAGTTTTCAATGTTCAAGGTTTCTTTCTTCTTTCTTGTACTTGACAACCAAGAAACAGAGAGAAATAGAAAACAACAAACAAACAAACAGTAACAAGTCTAAACTGTAAATTCAAAATAATACACAAAACATCAGACAGAATGCAGAATGACAATAGCCAAAGCCAAAGCCAACGTCGATAATATGTAATACGTAGAAAGTAGAAAGTACAAACTAAAAAGTACCTAAGCGTAAGAGAAAGAGAAGGGAATTTCGCCCATATAAACTCATTCTCATGCAAATAAATAGATAAATTGCGTGTGCGTGCTCAGTGTCCAATAGCCGATGCCCGATGCCCGATGCCAATGCAATGTGCGTAAAGAGAGAGAGAGAAAGTACACATGAATATGAATAAGAGTAATGTGTTTGTCTACATTTTGGATCCATGTGGCAGTTGGTCATTAGTCAATGTAACCATCTACTTTCTCCTCTGTTTACACTGACGTGGATAAACTGGAGCAAATAATAATAATAACAATAATAATATGGAATATGGAATATGGATGATGATGCGTGTTGCGTGTAGGAATTATTATTAACATTTTCCATGAACCCTCAAAATTCAAATTGCAATTCCAATTTTTACTCTTGTTTCACAGGAGGAAAGGAAACAGGAAATAATAAATTTTGCATTTTTATGAGAAACTAAAGACTAAAGAGTATGAAAAGTATGAAAAAATTCAAGTTTACTTGAATTTAGAATTTTGCATTAAAAAGCTTCCTTAAAGGTGGAAGTAAAAGAAAAAACTTGCTCGGCTCATTTTCCACCTTTTTACCTTTGGATTTTGAAACTGAAATTGAAATTGATCCACACTTGAAATTCCAACCCCAAACGCCAAATAGAATTCCACATGTTTTTACTAAGAGTTGATTTTTCTATATTTTCTGGATCGTGTTTTCAATTGGATTTGGATTTGGATTTTCTATCCAGTGGAGAAAACTCTTGTGAGTTTTGAGCTTTGAATAGATAAAACTGAGAAAGAATAGAAAACATTGTACATTTTACATGCTTTAAAAGCTGAAAAGAGAAAGTGGGGAAAGTTGAATTTTGAAGTTGAGTTTTGAGTTGAGAATGGAGAAGGAGTGTGAAATAAATCTTTGTTAGGCCATTCAAAATGACAGAGGACAAAACGGGAAACGGGGAACGGAAGGAAACTTGAGAGTACACAGAGCACATTCTGAATGGTGAATGGTGAATTGTGCAGGGCTCAAGGCTTCTGATAAATAAACTCCACTTTCTACGCCAAAGAAAGAGTGTGGACTTTGACTGTGAAGTGAATGCGGAGTAATAAGCGAAATGCCTTTTGCTTCTGTGTACAATGTACAATGTGTAGAATGTAGAGTGCTACACAAATTCTGCTATCTACACAAAGTCCACAAAACATATAATATGCTCCATCATTTATCCGCTTATTTAACATTGTACACATGTCACTTTCCCTTTATTGTAAAGAGCGAGAGCTATTATATTTTTCCTGTGGCTGCACTGTGTAAAGTGTAAAGTGGAAACTACACCAAATTTACACTATTCTCTATTCTCCCACTGACAATTTTAGTCCAGATGAAGATAAAGTATCCAGTTTCCAGTTACAGTTCCAGGAAAACAAGAAGCAGGAGAATAAACATGGAACATGAAACATGAAAATTGAAAGTGTGGACTAGACACGAGAAAGGAAAAACGAGAGATGAAAATGGAAATGATAGTGATAAAGATAATTGTGCACGTCGATTAGTCTGACGTTGATAAAAGTGTTGGTCCTCATTCCTCATCCAATATATTAAATATTATAATACAATATTTGGTTTTGGCTCATCTCGATTCTCGATTCTCGCTTCTCAATTCTTGATTATTTTACTCTGGTATTTCTCAAGCTTCATGAATTTAGATGTAGATTTGAATTTGAATTTTAACTTGCCACTGGAAACTGGAGACTGGACACTGGACACTGAATACAGAAAACAGAAAACTGACCAAAAAACACGAATCAAATTAATTCCAGAGACGACCACAAAAATTCAAATTCCAATTTTAATTGCGAATTCCCTCATAAAATAGAAATCGAAATCCAGAGTTATGCAGACTTTTGCAGACTTTTGCAGTACTAATGAAATTTTGGACTTGGATTTGGATTTGAATTTTGGGCATTCGCCATGTGTCATTTTACATTTTACATGCTACATGGCGTGCTCGCTCATTATTACCAAGTATCAAATATCAAGGTCTGCGTTGTGCCTGGATAATGGATAAAATTTAGAAATTCTACAGCATGTGTAACGTGTAACGTGCACACTGTAATTGTGGATCCTCTCTCTTGTGCAATTTACAATTCACGCTGTCACGGACAAAACTTTGGCTGGGCCTGCGTCTCGAGTCTCCAGTGTAAAAAGAAAAATAGGATAATAATTTCCACTCTTTTTTTGGTTATTATTATTATTAGTAATGCAATCCATCTGTCTACATTTTTATTATGCATTCTGAGGCTTGAAAATTGCAGGTTGTTTTACTTGTGTATTTTTTTGAATCGCCTGTCCACTGTCCAATAAAAGCTCCAGTTTAGAGTTTAGTTTGTTCATTAGTCCAGCGTCCAGCAACATGCACCAAACTCCAGACTAACTAAAATGCATAGAAATTACTTGACTGTTGACTGGCCTCAACTGGAGAATGAAAGGGAATGAAATAGAAAATAGAAATTTGAGTGTTGAACGTCGTTGTTCGTTAGAGGTGGAAAATGGAAATTGACCCAGTTCCAGTTCCAGTTCCAGTTCCAGCTTCTTTTCTCTCTCACTCAACTGCACTTTCACTGGAACCAAAAACCCAATAACAAACAAGTAATAAAACATGAGAATCTACCTCAACTCTCAACTTGTCGCTCCTCACACAAAACACAACTTGTTTCATACAATTATTCTCTATGGTTAGCTTTCTGCATTCTGCATTCACCATCAAGTATAAAGTATAATGTTTTATGATTGGTTCCACATATAAAATGGGTAATGTTTTGGTACTTTTGGTACTTTTGTATGTATGTTGTATTTTGTAGGCAATTCCAATTGACTTGCAGATTGTAGGTACAAATTGTACATTTGAATTCGAGTGCGTCAAATTTGAACTGTGCACCTCTCCCACGGACCACAGACCACAGACGACTGCATTAAATTTCGCAATCAAACCCACATAAAACATAAACTGCACTCTAAACTCTAATATTGAGGATGCAGAAATGAGGAGAGCATAAAAAACACATTAAACGTCAAACATACTGTAGATTGTAGATTCAAAATGTCTACTGAAATGGCTAAGCTGAAAATCCTGGAAATGAAAAATGGGCATGTAAATATTACTTTCACCTCATTGACAAAAACTTGAAAGCTTCACACCTTGAACTACAATGAGAAATCATTTGAAGATTGAAGAATTAGGACTAAAAAAATATTATTGTGAGAAAAAGAATAGTTTATTATTTAATAGGGGAAAAGCAGCAGGTTCTTTTCCACTTTACTTTTCCCACTGTTGACTGTTTATTGTGTTTTGTTAGGAATATTTAATATTTATGCAGGAAAAAGAATCTTGATTTCCCATTTCCTTCGACTTTTTGTCCAGTTCCAGCTTCAGTTCCATTTCTAGAGTAAAAGCCGGACATTCATTTATGAACAAAAGCATCCTTTTTCTTTTTTCTTTTGACTACCGGGAATAATAATAATAATATTTTCCCTCCACCTTTTTTTCATATTAATTATTAATATTATTACAACAAAAAATATTAATAAAATAATAATACACGTGTTGGGAAAAATGGCGTCCAGTTTTCATTTTCCAGTCAACTGTGGCGCGGTGTCATTGGACTTTGGACTTGAAATGGAAATAGAAATGATTTTTTCTCTTCTTTTTATTTCTATTTTCCATTGTTGACAGCTGTCTTGACAGCTCATACTTTTGATTGCTGATGATGTTTTCTCGTGTCAGTGAAAGGATTTGATACTTTTCAATCCCCATCGACCATCCACCATTGACAGTTTTAACTGGACAATTGACAATCAAAAATCCACCATCGGAAAATGAAACAAGTGTAATAAAAAATAAGAGCTTCACTAAAATTTCCTCCACAGTTTTTATTCAGTTTCACTCTAAATTCTAAGTTCTAGATTCTAGAGCAAAAAGTAAAAAAAGTAAAAGGTTCATGACTCGTTTTACAGCATGTACAAAGTACAAAGTGCAAATCGTAGGATGGAAAAACATGTGTGTTTTTCTTATGTATTTTATATTTTAGCCTTGAACAATGAAAAGAGAAAAGGTAAACAAAAATGTAGAAAGCTGTTTCTTCTTTCTTTACTATTTATTGTCATTTGTCATTTATTATCATTTATTATCCGGGATTTTGGATTTTGGACTGATATTTCAACTCAGTAAACACGGGACAACGAACAACGAACAAACGACAAATGAAAAAGGACAAAAGACTCATTCACAAATGTTTAATGTGCTAAAATTGCTCCTGGTTAAAACGGGACTAAAATGCTAAAACGTTAAATTTCTATGAGAATATTATGTATTATTATGGACAAGTGACACAATACAATCTAAAATCTAAAATCTACAGGATAAACTTGAGTGTGGAATAGAAGAACGACCGTTGTCGATGCCGATGCCGATGCCGATGCCAAAGTAAACAGTAAATTGGAATTACGACAGCCAACTTTTTAATGGCATATTTCACTCACATGAAATATTCATACGAGACACAAAGAAAGAAAGAAAGAAAGAAAAGAAGAAAAGAAGAGCATGTACTTTTTGTACACGGCGTTTAATGAGCGTTTGAGGCTGTCTCAACTCAAAGCTCCAAACTTCAAATTTGAAGCTTGAAACTTGAAACTTGAAACCGTCACAGAAATGAAATGACAATGACAATGACAACGACGAGAGGCTTTAAAAAAGAATAATGGAATATTAAATCATCGTAACCCTATTAAAAAATTCAAGGAAAAGTTGAAAGTTGGTCAACCTCATTTCTGTTCTTTCTTCTTTGTTCTATAGAAATTACATTTATGTACATAAAAACCCATATTATTGAGTCAACAAACAAAATAAAAGTATTTTATACTTGTAACTTGTAAATTTGGTATTTTATTCAAGAGATTAAAGTAAATTAGGAATTTATATATATGATGAATAATGATATAAAGTATAAAGTAAAAGGTAATTTTAGAGGATCATAAAAAAAGCAAACAGGTTAACCTTCTCATTTGCCATTTAAATAATAGACGAGCAATTATAATTTATAATTTATAATAATCAAACAAAAGTTTCAACATTCAAGATTCAAAAGTAAATAAAAAAATTGTGTCTACTCTTTTTACTTTTTACTTGGAACTTTGAATGAGAATAATTGAGCTTTTTCTTCATTCTTTGCTTTGAATTTTGATTACATGAATAATGTTGGATTTTCCCTACACATTTTGAAATGTTTTGGATTTTACTTCTTTACTCTTTTCCGCTTCATTTGGTGATACTTGATACTTGAAATTGTGCTGTCCCTTATAATTGCAGAATATTGAGAATTGAGACATTTGCAAAAATTTCACATTCCTCTGTTTTTTGTTTTGTTTTTTTTGCATTGTTATTTGTTATACTTTTTATAAAAATTTCAAGTTTCTTCAATGTTGATCTCGATTTGAATGTGAATTTTGATTCCAATTCCAATACGAATATCAAATTCCAAATTCCAAAGGAAAACTGCCAACTGCCAACTGACAATCGACAATGGAAAAACTCGCTCCAACTTTTCTTGTCACAAGGTGAAAACATGAAATTGAGAATGAAGACAAAAACAACAACACAAAACACAGAGAAAAAACTATAAATGAGACAAAGACTGAAGCAACTTCAACTGAAGAACCTCCAACAAAATACCTTGAAAGAACGAGTAAAAAAACCCAACAAAATTAAAAAAAAACTATGCAAAAATCCACTCGAATCTCCAATCTTAAATCTCCAATTTCAAATCAGATAAAAAAAAGTTGGAAAGTTAACTAATTATTTTTGTTTTATTTTGTTCTTTTCCCTGAGTAAACAAAAAAGTAAAAAAAGTATCAAAAGAACAAAGAATCAAGAATCAAGAATGGAGCATGGAAAAATGTATAATATTGTGTTTTGTGTAATGTGTAATGTGATCCCATCACAATTCACAATTCACAATAGAATTCCCATAAAGTAAAGTCAAATCAGTTCTGTTTACAATTTGCTATTTACTATTTATTGTTTACTCTCGACTCATTTCCCTCTTCTCTTTCACTCCGCATTTCTCAGTTCTCATTGCAAAAGGCAAAGTTAAAGAAAAAGAAAGGGTAAAATTGAAAAATGATACAAAAAATCCGAGTTGAAAGCAAAACAAAGAACAAGAAAAAAAACTAGGAAAAAGTAGAATGAATAGAATAGAAAAAGAGAGAACAGAAAAAGACTTGAAGGTTTGTATTCGAGTTGGAGGAGGTTGGAATAAATGTTGGAGGCAGGAGTTTGGAGATTCTACAAAGCAAATTCCACAAAAACACACCCGTACAATGCACATCGTCTATCGTATCATACGTAATTCAGGTATAAACATGAACCTCTATCTTCTTTTCTGTCTATTCTCTATTCTCTATTGTCTGTTCTACCCAAAAAAAGAGCAGGAGGGTCAGACAAGAACAGAAAAGAAAAGACAAGCCAAGCCAAAGCCAAAGTGTTCCATTTTCCTCAGCTATTTCTCTCACTCCTCTCCATTTAGAACAAGAAGAAGAGGAAGAAGAACAAGAAGAAGGAGCGAGTTCATAAACGACCGTCCTCTGAATTTTTCATGAATGTACAGACCAAACCAGACCAGACGAATCTTGCGAGTTTTCTTTCTCTTTTCTCTTTTCTCTTATCTCGAGTTTTGTGTCTTGTGTCTTATGTTTTTTGGCGGAAGGGGAGATTCGCAATGTAGATTGTAGATTGTAGATGCTTTGAGCTCGACAACAGAGAAAGAGAAAAGAGAGTAGAGAAAGGTGAACAAATGTGGGATATTACTGCAGTTGAAACCAACTCCACTCTTTTTATTTGTTTTATTTACACTCCGCATTCCTCTTGTCTCTCTTTTATTCTCTTCTCTTCTGTTCTAGTGCCCCATCACAAAACAGAACAAAACAAACACCCTTCTCAACAGGAGTGTTCCAAATGTTCCAAATGTTCATCTCCACATGAAAATACAAACTACAAAATATATGTATACATGGAATTAAACGATTAGGATGGACAGTGGACGACGGACGATAGAGCGGGAAAAATAAATATTTATCCTTGTTCTCTGTTATGTACAATCCATAATCTGTAATCTGTAAAGTATTCCAGAGTTCAGAGTTCAGAGTCATATGAAAAAATAAAGGGGGTTTTATCCCCCCGATTCCCGATTGATGAGCCCATTTCAATTCTGCAAAATATTCACCTTCTCCACTAACAATAAATAGTAAATTACACGCGCTACACTCTACACTTTGAATTGTAAATTATCAAGAAAGACGGATCAAGTGTAACATTTGTTTTTTTCTTTGTGCACTTCTTGGAAATCTATATTCGCAATTGCCGAGATCAGGAGGAAAATTACAAGCAGATGTGGAATTGTTTATGAAATGATCATTGGATTTTCAATTTGCAATTTGCTATTTGCTATTTTCAATGTTTTAGTTGGAGTTGGAATTGGAGCAGGAGAAATGGAGAAATGGAGAAAAATATGTAATTTTTAGTCATTGCCTTTGCCGTTAAAGTTGTCCGTTTTTGCATAATACATGTCATTTTGTCATTTTGTACATTTGAGAGTGATTAGAGATTCCCTTTCACCTCATCCCCGTCCATTTTAAATCACTTTCTCCCTTTTTTATACAACTGTTTGTTGTTGTTTGTTGTTTGTGCGTGGAGCCGGAGAGCCGGAGATGTCAACGACAAAAACAAGAACAAAGATACAAAGATAAAAGACGGTTGACGGTTGACAGTCGACAGTGACCCATGAGACACGCGGGACTGCGCTCTTTTTATTTTTATAAGCAAGATGCAAAAAGAAAAGCGAGTTACAAAACATCAACATGAACAATTCAGAAGAACGGAATAAAAGACAAAAGACAAAAGAAAGGACAGGAAGAAGAGCAGAGTTGAACATTGGGCATTAATTATGCAATAACATTTTCCTCCTGGAGGTTCTTGAAACTGTTTTTTATCCTCCAGCCGACTCTCCACTTGTGTCACATTTCACATTCTTCCTCTCGTTCTCGCATTTTCTACACTTTCTGTTTGACGCTTTGGTGCTTGACGCAGAATTTCAGGCTCAAATGACCTACATTTTTCCCTCTGTTTTTTACACTTTCTCCATTTTCTCTGGATACTGGATTCTGGATTCTGGATGACTAACTTTTGAATTTTCATCTTCTTCTTTTCCCGCCTCATAATTCATAATCCTCTCACTTTTTAACAGTCATCCTTGGTAATTAAGGAATCAGAATTAAGGGATAAAAGAGGAAATTATTAATTGATAAAAATATCAAAAATCTTGCTTTTTCTCCGATTTTTCTTTCTGTTTTTGGTCCTTTGGATAAAAAATGTGTAAGATTTTCCTGCCAATGTAAAATGTACAATACACAAGGTGCACATGACACAAGTGTACAGGAATGTAGAAATATAGAGAAATGTGATATGTGACGTATATGAAAAGTATCGAGTAAATTGTTGAGGAAGAAGCGGAAAATTTATTAGCTGAGATGTGGTTTGGGGTTTGTGGTTTTGTGATTTGATTTACCAAGTTTTTCCGCATCGCTGACTTGACATGAGTTCAGTTGAAGAAAGAAGAAGGAAAAGAAGAGAGCGAGAGAGCGAACAAGCGAGAGGAAGGAAAAGAAACCACACCAAATCAGATACAGAATCCATGTAACATGTAACACGGATCACGTAACATGTAACAGAAGCTGTGCAGAAAAGAAGAGAGAACTTTCTCTTTCCTTTTGTATTTTGTCTCAAAGTCCTTGGTTTGGTTTGGTTTGGATATCTTTGGATTTTGGAGTTTGGAGGAGTAGATAAAATGTAATATAATAATTATGAATGTGTGTGTGTTTGGAGTTTGGAGTTTGGGGTGTCTTTTCCAGTGGATTGGGAGTCGGGAGTTGTGGAGGAGATGGTAATAATTTCCGGTGAACAAAATAATTTAGATGGAAGAAGAGATAGATCCAGATAAATCGCTCCTTTTATCTTTTATCCTCACCCCAACAGATTAAGAGTCATAAAGAAATCTCATTAAAGCTCTTAAAACTTGCCTCTTCTTCTTCTTCAGCTTCTTTTCTCTTTTCACTTTCTTCTCTCCACTTTATCTCTTTCTTTCTCTTTATTTCTCTGCTTGTCTACCTAATTTATAAGAGTAGTAAATTATTTCATTTTCATCTTCATCTGCCGACTCTTTTTCTACTCTACTTTACAATTTACCATTTGCAATTTTGAAGGTCCTGTGAAAAACAAAAACAATAAAACTTACAATTTAAAACATTCAAGAGCAACAGTATAAATTTTAAATTTTAAGAAACTCAAAGCTCATGCTTTTTTTTAAATTATTGTTAATTGATAAAAGGTAAAAGTGCCTTGAGGATGAGAAGATGAGATTTCTTGATCAGTTATCTATAAATTATCAGGATTTGTGATTTGGAAGGTTAATTCAATTGGGCTTTTTTTCAGTATCGACATCCGCATCGGCAGCGACGTCGGATTCTTTTGACTTCTTTTTAATTAAAATGTCGGACGGTGGATTAAAAGATTAAGTAATTAATTACGAGGTTAATTAATTAATATTTTGGAGCGGTGAGCGGTGAGGTTTGAGGTGAACGTGATAAACGGGATTGTTGACCGTTCTTCGGTTTTTGGTTTGAGACAAGCCTAATTTTTCTTGTGAGTTGAGAGAGTAAACAGTAAAATTAATTTGTGCACTTGTCCTCGTTTTACTTTTTATACTGAAATGAATTGCAGGCTCAAATCCCCTCTACTCTTTACTCTCCATTTTCATTTCCATTTCCATTTCAATTTTCGACTGTTGACTCGGCTGCGTACTCTGTGTACACAGTAAATAGTAAATAGTAAACACACATGCAGTAAATGTAGAGTAAAAGTAACTAGAAAAGGCGTTGGGGTTGTAATTATTGATTGTTGTTCCAGCCGGCGGCTTTTTCTCTCTTTCTTCTCTCTTCTGTCCTCACGTCTCTCGAGTCACGAGTCACGAGTCAAGTCACGAGCCACGCGGAATTCTTTCTGTCCACACAGTTTCATGTTGTGTACTTTGTACTTTGTGGTTTGTGGTTTGTACAATGTTTACCATCTAATCCAGAAATCCAGACGATTCTCTTGTGTTTTGAATATTGAGTATTGAGCATTGAGACCCAATAAAAGTACAACATGTCAAATATTGAATGTTGACGATAGACGAAATTAACATGAAAATAGCCCAAATTACAACTGCAATTTTTCCTGATTACAACATCAAAGGAAATCCTCTCCAGTAAATTTTGACTTTGAGAGAACATAAAACCCAATTTTTTCAAAGATGAAAATTGAAAGATTGAAACAAAAATCATAAAAATTTGTTGATGGAAGAATTTGAGTTTTGAGCTTGGATTTTTGACATTATGTTTCAAGTTTCGGGCATCTTTTCCGCTGTGGAAATTTACACATGTTTTTCATGTCATGTCAGAAGCAGAGATGGCCACTCAACTCTCAACTCTCAACCCTCAACTCAACTCATCATTAGACTTTGTACAACATTTGTGTAACTTTCCATGTAAATTGAGTTGAGATTGCAGATGTTGAAGTGTTGAGTTTGTATGGATTCAAAACTGAGGAATTGAGGACTCGGCTGCATTGGAAAGCGAGGAGAGATTTTGTTCCACTTTCCCTCTCTTTGCATTTGCATTCGTATTCGTATTCGTATTCGTATTCGCATTGGTGTTTGTATTGGTGTTTGGTGTTGAAAACATCCCGCTGTGTTTTAATCTTAATTGGTCCGCCGCTTCCCCATTTTACACCAAAGTCTGGTCTGGTTTGGTTCCTCTAATTAGGCGACTCTGTTTCTATTTCTGTAATTTCTACATCCAGAATCCAGAATCCAGATTCAAATACGAAAAGGAAAAGTAATATCCTCCACTTTCACCTCTGCTTTCACTTCCACTTTCACTTTAACTTTCTCCGTGTTTTAGTCCTCTTTTGATGGAGAAAAACAGAGAAAACTGAGGATTACACGCTGTTAATGGTAATGCTTATGTAATGCTAATAAAGTTGAATGGAGAATGAAGAATTGCGAATGGTGTCAACATGATGAGTGTAAAATAAAGTAAACTAAACTTGGGGTACAAAACCCAAACCCAAGCAAAACAATTCAAAGGGACTAAAGTCAAAGTCAAAGCCAAAATACAAAACACAAAACACACTTGTCTTCTTTTCTTCTTCTGTTTTTCATCCATTGACACTGTCTGTCTGGTTGTTGGTTGTCTTTATTCTGTCGGTGTGACATTAAACTCTCCGAATAAAATTACCACCAACTTTGAATACACCTTTGAATTAATGAATTAATTTGGCAGTAGATCGATCAAAGGGAAATTTACAGCTACTTTCTCGAGATACTTCAACTTTCATTTCTATTTCTATTTCCATTTTCATTCGTCATTACAAAACGGACAAAACATCCGTACCAAAAACAAACTAAAACTGAACCCGGGAACATGAAAGAGAGATTCAAGTACCTTGAAAAATCTAAATCTAAATTCAAGTCCCATGTAAAATTTGACGAGTCCCATTCATTTCTTTATTCGTTCATGAAATAGTGTAGGATTTTTAAGTGGAATGAGCAAAACAAAAAGAAGATGCTGAACGTTTACAACTTACATGCTTTTCAGCATCATCCCAAATTCCAAAGTCCAAAGTCCAAAGGATTTTACATCTCCAATTTTCCTTACATTTCCCATTTTGTGGCAAGTTTAAAGAACCTTTTCTTCAAAATTCAATAGCCTGAACAATAATTGAATTTGGAATTCGGATTCGGATTCATCCTGAGTATAAATAAATCTGTACAATGTACAATTGAGTTTCCACAAAACAATAATTAGATGCGAAAGGAAACCACAAGCCACAAGCCAAAACCAAAACCAAAACCACAGCAACAACTACAACTACAATTAAACCGCTTGTTATCCGCTCATCAGAGCATCGCCTCTGCGGTAGTTCAATTCAGATTCAACTTCAAGTCCAAGGGAAAAAGTAGAGCCATTTGGAACAAATATTTGAAACTATTTTGTGCATCCGTGTCACAGATTTGTGCATATTGCAAATGTCTCCAATTCAATCCATGGTCCATTTCCATTTGGATTTGGATTCTCACTGTCAGTGTTCAGTTGGCAGTTGGCTGTTGGCAGATCTTGCTCTTGAATACAAATCTACAATCTGCAGTCTACAAGTAACTACATGTACAAACTTGGTTCTTGGTTCTTGGAAAAGTCCACAGTCTCCAGATTACAGATTACAGAGTAATCCTAATTCATGAACTCACAAAAGACACCATTTTCTTCCTACTTTTTATGATTAGAATTTGATCCCTCTTTTTTGTATAATATTCAATAGGACTGAATTGAATGGAATAGGATTGTCATTTTCCCATGTCCCTTTGGATTTTCTAACAAAAAGAGATGAGGGATCACAACTATAATAAGAATTCAATAAAGTGTACCACATATCTTTTTTTCTGGTTGGATTATATTATAATATTCAACCCAATTTCCAATTCCAGTTCAATCCAGAGTATTATAATAAATTATAATCTGATTTAATCCAGAATCTAGAATCCAAAACTCCAAACTCCAGCTGTAACCATAATTGAAATTTGATTAATTTCTAATTTCTAATGCAAATACATTTGATACAAGTTTCAAGTTTTTCCGCTGCTTTCCTAAAAGATTCCGGGGAAAGTTCACTTTCTCTTTTTGTGTTTTTTGATTTTGAGACTGTAATTATTATTATTATTTTGTAGATGGAGTAAACAGTAAAATTAAACAAGTTGAGTGAATTTTGTGGATTTTAAGTTGTATAAATACTTTTTGAACTTTGATGTACATTTTGGATTAATCTGGTCACTTTTAGTTAAATTGATGCACATGAACTATTGGCTGCTTCAAAAAACTTGTACAAGGAGAAAGTAATCAAAACTCGGTTGGAGTAATCCGTTTAACCGGTATTACTTTTGTGTATTTTGCGTTTTGTGGCAGAGTGGAAAATCCAGAGCTTTCTGTACTTTCTGTACTTTCTCTTTTATCCCAATCATGATTCACAGAAAGTTTCTGTGGAGATTCTAATTCCTCATTTCTAATTTCTAATTTCAAGTTTTGAAGAGGCACTTTTCCCTTTACACGAATTCGTATGAAAGACAGTGATTTTCAAATGTAGAATTGAATCGGAGAGTTAGTTGAGTTGAGTTGAACTGGACTTGACAAACTTTCTCCTTTCTCCATACAAAATTGAAAATAGAAAATAGAAAGCTTTGTGCACTAGAAAATTCAAACTTAAATCAAAACACCTGAACAATACAAAACACAAAACACAATAATTTGCATGTAAAATAGAACAAGAAAGTTGTTTCAGTCCTGAAAAGCCTTTTCTCTTTGGGGTTCTGAGTTGAGAATGGAAAAGAATACAAAATTCAGAATGTAAAATCAAAGAGAATCGAGAGTATGAAAAGGCGTGACTAATTAACACTTAATTAATCTCAAGCCTCAAGGCTCAAAATTCAAGGCTCAAGGCTCAAAAACAATTAGAATAAATTAAAGCATCTTCAAAGTATTATTAATCTTCAAGGTTGACCACCCTGAAAATTTTGATTCCGTTTACAAAGACATTAAAGATGATTTTTATTTTTTGTTTCATTTTAAAGGTGATGGAGTAAAAGGAAGGAAAACGCAAAACGTAGAAGGAAGATTTTTTCCAGGATGGACTAGACAAAAAAAAGAAAAGGAAGAAAGGGGAGTGAGAGAGTGGGGAGAAGGTGAAATTTGGACGGGGTTAAAGAAGTAATGTTATGTCACTCGAGCAGACTTTTAGTCAAAAATTAACTTTGGACAAAGAAATCTCATCCTCCTCCACGAATTCTAGTGAGAATCCTGCACAAGGAGCAGTTTCATCCACTTCCGTCGGTAGACTACCCTCCTCATCTGCATCCACTTCTTCTTCCACCTTTCCCTCAACCAACACTCACACCCACGCCCACGCCCATCCCCATACTCCCACCACTCCCAGCACAAATCCGCATCCTCAGCCAAATTCAACTCCAACCGTAAGCAAAGGTCACAGTTTGAGAAATCTTGGACGTCGTAAGCCCTCGCCGTCTCGTCAGGATTCTGTTGGTGCAAGCGGAGCAAGTGGAAGTACTGGGAATCTCCCTGGAAGCCCAAGTCACTCTCACGTTTTTACTGCTTCAAACGTTGGCGGGGTTGACCGAGCTCACTCCATCCGACTAACCCGAAAAATCTTTCACAACTGGCGAAGTGCCTGCGGAAAAACGAAAAACAGAACGAAAGACTTTATCCGGCGGTGAGTATATGTGTAGAATTAACATTATTTCAACTGTACCTTGATCTTTGACCTCTGACCTCTGACCTCCGCACGCTGCACTCTGCACATTCTGACTTTTTTGACCTTGGAAATATGAAATTTGACATTTGACCTCTCAATTTTGACCTATGAAAGTTGACCTCTGACCTCTTATTTGTGACCTGCGACCTTTCAAAATTGACCTCTGACCTCTAAATTTTGACCTCTAAAAGTTTGACCTGTGACCCCTAAAAAGCGACCTCTGACCTCTAAAAGTTTGACCTGCAATCTTTCAAAATTGACCTTTGACCTCTAAAAGTTTGACCTGCAATCTTTCAAAATTGACCTTTGACCTCTAAAAGTTTGACCTGCAATCTTTCAAAATTGACATGTGACCTCAATATTTATGCATTTCTTCAGTTGGAAAACGCTACCGGAGAATCATCCCGATTTTGATAATCTGGTGAGTGGTCCGACGCCTAGCGGCTCCTCCAACATTCCGGGCTCAACCGCAAACAGTCTGTACCATGCTGAGACCTCGTCCTCGCATGGAGGCTTCAGCAAGATCAAAAACCTAGCCAAAAAATCCTCAGAGCATGAGATTAATCCACTCGGGAGTAGATCGAACAACCACACCATTCATGAGGAGGGTTCGGGAGGAGGGGGAGGTGGGGCTCAAGGGTCCGCATTCACTGGAGGAGCAGGAGGATCTACGGGGGCTGGAGCAGGAACTGGGTTTGGTGGTGCTGGAACTGGAGGTGGACTTGGAGGCGGCACTACTTCCGGCGGAGGACAATCTATAGCCAACAAATCCTCCACCGGATGGTCAGTTCATGTCTGGGGTAAGAATTAAAATAATTTAAAAGATCTCCTCTTTTCTACATACATAAACATACATTCAAAAACTCCTCACTTTTTCAGTTCTTTTTACTATATTTCCGGAGAAACTATAGATTTAACTTTTTCACTCATTTTAGCAATGGCGCTTCCAATGCCATTGTCATTGGGATTGGCACTCATTTTCCTATTTCTATTGATATTGGCACAAAAGGAGTTGGCAGTAAAAGGTGGAATGAAATGGTTCTGTTTCTTCTAGTGTCATCCCAAGAGTGTCGTAGAATGACTCCTTTTATTTTCATCCCATTGAGCATTTAACTTGTCTCCATTTCCAAAAGTCCTCCTCTTTTCTCCACCTCTAACACACATTTCTGACTGGTGCATTCTACTCCATTTCCGATTTCCTATTTCTAATATCTGTACTACGCGCTCTTCCTTTGTTTCAGCGACGACACGCTGAACGACTCTCAAATCTATAAATCTCAAATGTCACTAAAGACTTTGAAAATACGAATACGAATCCGAATTTGAATTCAAATCCGAATCACCCCAAACTCAACGAATGTAAAATGAACTTTTATTTTACTGGATTTCCCATTTCCCATTTCTCCCGGAAACTTGTGCATTTAGAATTGAGAATTGAGATCTGAGGCCCAAAGTTAAACTTTTTTCACTTAAAACCTCTTCGCCCTCATCTCAAGTTTCAAGATTCAAGTTTCAAGTTTCAATAGTTCAGCATTCAGGTGTTTTTCCTCTTTGTTTTTGTATCTTTGTTTTTTCCAAATTCCAAATTCCAAATATTTCAAAGTTGAAAGTTGAAACTAATTTTACAAGTAATTTGATTACAGACTGATTTTTCTACGACAAAACGCCCACTTTTTGTCGCCCCTGTTAAAAACTACAGTTATAATAAAAATACAAAGCACAAAATACAAAATACAGAGTACAAGTTTTCAGGCAGAGGAGAAAAGAGAAAGTCAAAGTTGGTGAAATTTCACTTAAGTAAAAGGAAAAACGAGTCCTTTTTTTTGCTCCAATCTCTTCTTGTTTTTTTTACAAGTGTAGATTAGCTTCATCTTTTCCATGTTGTGTGAGTGATTTAGTTAGTTAACTTGGAGCAGTTTCTTTCATCCAGCACCAGAAAGAGAAAAAGAACCAGGAAAAATATACTCGTTAGTTTTTGTAGTTTTGTATTTTGTAGTCTGTGCGTTCTGCGTCCTCTCTGTTTTTCTCTTCCCTTCCGCTTTCCGTTTTCCCTTTCCTTCCTCTCCTTCTTTTAATCTTGTTCTAATCCCCAGGAAAAAAATCTCTTTTAACTAGATCCTAGATCCATAGAAAAACGGTCACGAGTACAAATGACACTAAACGAAACTCTGCCAGCGATGAGCGACGAACCCAATTATGAATTAAGAAAAATCTATAACATATGGAAATAAATAAGAGCACGAAGAACCAGGAATTTGAATTTCCCTATATTAAAAAAATTAGAACTTGGGGTGTTTTTTACTTGGTTCAAATTGAGAATCAACATGTTTTTATCTTGACATTTGGAATTATATGTTGGAAAATTAAGTCTGTGAGAAAATGCTGATTTATTTATTGTTTTTAGGTAAAAGAAATAATAATGATAATTTTTCTCATTTCTTTGAGTAAAATGAAGCTTTTAACATAAGGCATAAAATGGGGCAGAATTACATGGTTTTCTTGAACTTCTTGAATTTCTTGATTTTCTTGATTTTCTTGATGGGCTAGTAAATCATTTAGGATATGATTTACGATCCAGTGGGAACTGGGCAAATTGAAGTAATTTAGTCGAGCCTCTAGAAGCTCTAGAAGCTCGAGCATCGAGACAGGTACAAGGTCCAGTGCCAGTGGCAGTGTGAATATTATCTATTATCTTTTAAGTAAAAATAAACAAGTCTAATATGTAATTTGAAATATGAGATAAAACACACGTTTCGTAAATACTCGTGACATTTTGATTTACTCTGAACGTTGAATGGTGAACGGTGAACGGGAATGGGGAAAACATCCTCTTGTTTTGAGTCTAGTTGAAATTTAATGAGACACACTTATAACTTGTAATAGCAAAGGTACATGATACACGATATAATATAGAATATAGAACAGAGAACAGAGAAAAAACAATGCTAACAAGTATTTAAACAAAGAAAGTTCTACTTTAATAGTTGAGCTGGAAGAAAATGAAGAATGAGGAAATGGGAACATGAAAATTACTGGTTTCTTTACAAGTTTTTCATGTCGTAAGACTAGGTTAGCTTTTTTCCTCAGCTCAACTCCAGTCAAAACTGGACTATCTTTTGTACTCTTTTCTGCTTCCTCCCCTGCTGCCATGCCATGTCAAGAGTTTTTCTTGCTCATTATTTATTAATAGTAACTGAAACTTGTTCTTGTCTTCAGCTCTCTCCAGACTCCAAACTCCAAACTCCAAATATAATATGAAACCACAAAACAAGTATTTTGTATGGTGTATTTTGTATTTTGTACTATGGACAAAAAAGAAAGATATGCATAAAATAGCTCCCTTGAAAACATAACCACAAAAGTAACGAGGAGCAAGAAAACAGCTGCCCACATTTTAATTTTTAATGTCAATCCTGCTCCAACTCCAATTCCAACTCCCACTCTGACGATGACGATGACGAAAACTTGCAACGGCAGTTAGAACTGAAATTAAAAAAGTTTCCCACAATTTCCTCCAGTTCCACTTTCCATTTACAGTGCATTTTTTGCATTTTTACTGTCAAAAGCTCACAGTTATTATTATGTTAAAAAACAAGTAATAATCTTTTTGACCCTTTGATAAATAGAGAGTACAGAATTCAGAGACCTCGAACATTTTAAAGAGGGAGTTTCAAAATGTGTCAAAAGTCAAAATCCTAAGCGCAAAATTTAATGAGGATAAAACATAAAAATTTGCAAAAATGTGCAAATTCTGAAGCTTCTTCTCTGAGGAAAATTCCATTTTTTTTTACAAACTTGAGACTTGAAATTGGAATCTTCTACTAAAACGAGGCTATGTTAAATTTTCTATTTCTCTTGTCGAGGAAAAAAAAACTCGTCAAAAAAAGTTTTCATTTTGAATTAGGGTGAAAAAAATACATCAAGATCAAGAAGGTTCAAGAAAGAAGATTCAAGAAGAAAGTTGAAAAAAAATGAGAGAGAAAGTAAAAGAAAAAAAGTTGAAAGTTGGGAGTTGAAATGAGATTAAATATTCAGAAAAACAAAGTCAACTCAATTTTTCTTGTTGTCTTGTCCTCCTTCAACTTTTCAGCAGCTATAACTCGAACAACTTGATATTCACTCGGCTCTCCTCTCGAGAAAAACTCAAGGACTGGAGGACTCGAGGACTCACACATGATATAATTTATAATATAATGTACATTTACAAGTGCATAAAAAGAACCAGAGGACCAGAGAGACAGAGAGACAGAGAGAAAATAGACACAGTTAATCTTGACCTTAATTTCCCACGACATTATGAGAAAAAAGAGAAGAAACTGAAACTGCTTTCTCCTTTTTCCTTTATCCTTTTTACACATGTACATTGTACAATTGTACAATAATGTATAAGAGCTTCAAATTGGACTAGATAAAGAAGAAAGAAGAATAAAGAATAAAGACTGGGCATCATCATCATGTGACCGGATTGGACTGGATTTCCAGGGGCAGCGACTCATAAATAACAAGATGCAGCAACAACAACAACAACAAAACAGCAGCTCTGAAAGAGAAAGAAGAGAAAAGATGATTTTATAATGAACTCTGCTCTATTTTCTCAACTCCAGTCCCGAGTGAACTTGACTCTCTCATCCCTTTATTTCTTAACGAAGTAAAAAGTAACAGAAAGCTTACAAATCGTAAATTGTACAATGAACAGGAAAAGAGGAAACTGATATAATTTGTATTTTTTTCTTCTCCTCATTATCATTCTAGAATTTTGTAGAATTTTATAGAATTACAGAGTAACAGATTTAACGATAACGAGGAGTTTCAAATTCCAATTCAAATTTACTAGTAAATATCAAATAAAGAATGATTTTAAGCTTTTCTCATTACTCTTTTGGATTTTCCTCGCCGGTGATTTTGCTGTTGTTGATTTTATTTTTCAATCCGTCTTTATAGTATTGAAGTGATTTTGGGTGAAAAATGGGAAAACAAATAATACTCATTTTGTTTCCAAGAGAAAACTGGATTCGGATTTGGAATTTGAAAGCTTCAATTTTAAAGCAAAAAGTTTTGCTCCGCTCCCAGAAACTTTTGTTTCATGTAAAATATGAACTATGAACATGGAAAAATGTTTTATCACGGGTCATCGTACACTTGATTCTGGATTCTGGATGCTAGATTCTAGATTCGCGACTAGACTACAGCCCACAAATGCAGATTGCACATGTGGTGTAATGTGTATGATGATTTCGATGGTTGATGGTTTGTACATAAATCTGGAAAAGTTGGTCTCAAAACTCATTTCCATGTAGATTAACTTTCACGTGGTCTCCAAAACAGCAAACCAAACCTCACTCTGCGGACTCTTGCCTCTCCATTTTTCTCATGCAAACAGAATTCTCCTATACTTCCTACTTTACTAACCTAAACTTTTACAAGTATAAAAGAGGTCATAAACTCGAAAATCCCCATTTCGTGACCTTTCTTTATCGCCCTGAAAGCATAAATGTTTTAGGCTACAGATGCGAAGCTACCTTCAAAAATCTATGTCTGCACGGTGTCTGTCTGCCGGTACGAAACTATTACAAGTTTGTACAAAATCTTAAAGTTTTCTACTAGCTTGAATCATCCGATAGATGGCACCTTTCACAAATTCCAAATACATCCGCTAGATGGCATCTCTCACTAGTTTAATTAAATCCGCTAGATGGCGCCACTCATTATTTTAATTAAATCCGCGAGATGGCATCTCTCAGTAGTTTAATTAAATCCGCTAGATGGCATCTCTCACAAGTTCAATTAAATACGCTAGATGGCATCTCTCACTAGTTTAAAATATGCCCGCTTGAGGAGCTTCTGCACAGACGACTCAAATCTCATAGTCAGCTTCGCCTCCGAAAAAGGAAAGATACTGTGAATTAAAGAGGAGAAAGTCTTAAAATGCGGGGCTGAGGGCCAACTTGTTTTTTTTATTTTCCACTCTGATGTTGACTCCTCACATCTCACATCTCACATATTTCATGCACATAAAATAGACGTTTCCGTATGCTCTTCTTCTTTTTCTTCTTGTTCTTCATCCTCTCGCGCTTCTTTAAGTATAAATGTGGTGCATAAAATGGGAGGATGTGGAGAATTTTCAAGTTCAAAAGTGTGTGAGGAGAATCTCAATTCAATCTTATTAAATCTGTCATGTGGAAGTTTTAACTGCAGTGAACAAGGAACAAGGACGAGCTACTACAACTTACAGCTTACATGTTACACAGAGTTTTTGTAGTAGGACATGCGACACGAGTCTGGATCTGGATCTGGATCTGGAGTTTGTTCAGAATCGTACTCAGGATTCACAAGGAAATCCAAAGATTCAAATCCAGTCGTAGAACAGGAATAACGACATGTGAAGAAACAAGCACAAGCAAACTGAAGCAGAGACCATAAGGCGGAAGCGAATGTAGAATGCAGAATGTAGAATGCAGAATAAGTAAGCGTTCACCGTTCATGTAAATCCAGAGTAAATGCACTATCTATCAAAAAGAGACGAGTTTGAAATATCAACTGGATTTTTTATCCCATCTTTCCCTTCTTGAATCACAAGTAGACTCTGCTCAAATCTCAGTTCATCTTTTATCTTTTAAAAAGAGTGCACAGCAAGTTTGAAATTTCCTCCTTTTTCCACCAGCGACCCGTTTCCTTTGTCGAAACGAAATCTCGAAGAGTTTTGACAATGACAGCCACAGCTTTATTTTTATATTTTATATTTTATACCTTGTGAATTGTACAGATTGTAGACAAATTCATCATGAGTTGGCACTTATCGATAGTGATAACTGTTACCGATGAAAAATGACAAGGGGGATTTGAACACGCAACAGGCAACAGGCAATAAAATTCCACTCCATCATCCATCCACTCCAATACTGTAAAATGTAAAATGTAGAACCAAAAGGAGAAGGAGAAGGAGAAAATCCAATTTCCTACATAATCTTCGCATGAATAACAGATAACAGATAACAAACAGAACGGAAATACAGTAGAACTTTGCAATGCTCAGATCTGCAATTTCTTCAACAGTTTCTGGAGAATTTGAGAATCTTGAGCTTACCTTGAGCCAGCTCACTGGATTTCCTCCGCAAATTCCATATTCCACATTCCAAAAGTTGTCAGGATAAAATTCAATAAATAGAGTGTCGAGTTTCCGGAATTGAGAATTGAGAATTGAGTCGAGTGAATGAATGAATATTTTGTTTGTGTATCCTTTCAATTCAATTCTGTTGTAATACTTTGTCAATAGCATGAAATAGGAAATACTCAAGTGCAGAAAGTATTTATTTTTACTTTTAGTTTTTTCTGCAGTTTTTCCGGGACTATTTAAAAATAAAGAAAAATGATATAGATTTAGAAAAGTATTTCTAATGTATTTTTGTCCTGTCCACAGCGACTTACGTTCAGCGAGGCTCCTGTGAGGACGATTCTCTGACAAATGAAGAGGTGGCTCCCGGTCGGGATTTCCTCTCGGATTTCCAAAAGATCAAACTCATCCATTTTTTCCGCCATGTGCTGGACATGAACCATGATGACGTCATTTCTGCAGCTGATTTCGTCGCCCTCAATCAGGTAACAATTTCCCTTCTCTCTTTAGAATCTAGACCTTTTTTTACTCTTTGAATCTTGAATCTCTGTATGATTTAATGACGATCTAAAAAAGAGCCTTTAAACTTATTTCTTCCTTCTTCGTTCCGAAAATCCATGATTCTGATGCAGAATTCCTCAAATTCTTCAGCAATTACCTCACATTTTAAGGAAAAGAAAAGGAGGGAAAATCCAACATGTGCAAGGAATTTCCCAATTTCCAATAACTTGAACAATTTAAAACTCATCTTTACATTTTATATTTCATATTTCTCATTTCCTGTACATTTTCACATGAGGATCTTCGAATTTCAAAATTTCCAATATCAAACTTTCATCTCTCAAGCTTTTATTTTAAGCTTTTCAGAATATGCGTTGTGCGTCCTGCGTTGTACACACATCCAAAATCAGGAATCTAGAATTGAAAAAGTAGTAGAATCCAAAATCCAACATGTAAAAGACTTTGGAGGAGAAAAGAGAATGACATGATCATATTTCTGAATTCTGAATTCTCTCTTTAGTTTTGCTTTCCCTTTTGCTTTTCTCATCCTCATCCTCCAAACTCCAAACTTTTCGTACTTGGCTTTTACTTTGCCACGGCACTTGAACACGAACGTGGTGACTGGTGACGACCAAGAAAGTAAAAAGTAAAAGTGAAAGTACAGGAGAAAGCACATGGAGAAAGTAGACTGTGGACTGTGGACTGTGGAAAGAGAATGCCAAAGCTCTCATTATGTCTGTAGTCTGCTGACTCCACGAGACACTTGAACATGGAAAATTGAACATGGAAAATTGAGCTAAACTATGGAAAAGCCACAGGAAAAGATATAGGAAAATCTCTATCTATAGGCGTAATATTACATTTTATTATGTAATTCCCTGAAATACTTTTACATTTTACATGTCTCATCGATACTCAATTTCAATTTCTTGCACATATGCATAATAGCTCTGTGACTTGTCCCGCGATTATTATTATTATTCAGGATTTTATCTATCATAAAGACAACAAAGCTGTAGTCTGTAGACTGTGGACTGTTTCAACTTTGAGCATAATGTTCCATATCCATATCTGTATCTTCTATCTTCTCGCTTCCTTTCTTTGGGCCGTCCTGCGTGAGCAGTGAAGAGTGGAGAATGAAGAATGAACCAAGAGTAAAAAGTAAAGAGGAGCAGATTAAAAGTTTCCCTGGGAAAAAGGAAAAGACGGTGGAAAGTGGAAATTGGAAACTTTGTCCATTCCCATTTTCCATTTTCCATACTTTTATTATAAACGGACCACATAATATTATGTGAATAATGAATATCGATTGGATTTGGTTTTGGATTTGAAATGGGAATATTTTACACCGTCTTCTACCATCTACAGTTTACAACTATTTTGGAACAATTTTATCAAGTATTCTAAATCCGAAATCCAAACTCTAAGAATGACGTGTAAATCCAATGTACATTTTTGAAAGAGGCCATCATTTGATATTTGATTTCTTGCTCCATTTTAAATCCAGGTGAAAACCCTATAGAAAAAGAAAGAAAGAGAAAGCACTTAAAACGTCAAAAAAATCCATCGAGTCAGTGCATTGAACATTGGACATTGAAATGGGCCAAGTTTACACCATTCAAAAGACACAAGAACTCAGGACAAAAAAGAATCGAGACTCGAGACTCGAAAATGCTCAAGGAAAAACAATTTTCATGCTCCCCGAACAAAAAGAACCATCGACAATATAATATAATTATTCTCTATGGTTCTATAAACCAGAGGAGAGAAGATTCAATATTCAATTCCCTGACTCTGACTTTGACTATTGAATTTGACTATTAAATAACCATAGAAAAACAGATAAGAGTCACATTTAAAAGCGGGAGGACATGAAAACAGGAAGAAGATTGAGAAAACCTGTGCCTGTGCAAAAGAAACTACAAAGAAAAAGAAAGTTTCCTTTTTATTACAGTCAAGTTGAGTTTCGGGTTGACTGAAATATTGATATTGTCCCTGGAAACATGTTGAGCTGTCTTTTGTCTTTTGTGAGGCTTTTAAGCTTCCTTTTGGGAACAATACACATAAATAGTAAATAGTCAATCCTTGATAATAAATAGAAAATAGAAAATATCTTTTCCCCAAAATTCCAAATACAGTCAACGTCTAACGAAAATCCAAAATCCAATCCATAAGTTGACTTTTACTTTCAACTTCCGAAAATCCCATCAACTTTTACTGGAAACTGGAAAAACATTCTTTTCCCTTGTTTCTTCTTGCTTCTTGCTTTTCTTACGGACATTTAAAACAGAATTATTTTACAGGGGACAGTTGAAAATAATTTGCATTGACACTTGACACTTGACAGTTTTCGAATGGTAGTGCTCATGAAAAAAGAAGCTTTTCCTTTGCTTGATTTTATTTTGATTTTGATTTGTGATGGCTTATTTTATTCAGTTAAAGTTTTCGCTGTCATTTTTATTTTTATTTTCAAATACAACTCTTTTTTTTACTATTTACTATTAATCGACGACTGACGATCGACGATTGATAACCACAGGTTTAAAAACCCATTTTTTTATTTACTAGTAGAAATGAGGTGATAAAAATGTCAGGAAAATTGAAAGCATTTCCAATTTTTAAAAAAGGCCTTTTTTTTCATCCAGCACTTTGCTCTGCTCATTGCTCATACAAAAGGAAGGAAAAAAAGAGGAATCTCTGAATCTTTATAACAATGGAAAATAGAAATAAGATCAGCAGGTGGTGAATTAAAATAAAAAAAGGAACAAAGGAGACAACCCCAAAAACAGACTCCATTTAACTTTACACTGGCCTTTGTGTTTCCTCATTCTGATGAAAATGAAAGCTCAAAAAAGAAAGAAGATAGTGTACATTTTTGTATTTAGCATTTTGCTTCTTTCTTGGTTCTTGAATGTTGAATGTTGAATCTTGATGGCTGCGGGTTGTCTGTAAATGAATATAAATAGTCTGAAATGTCAACTGTAAATAATGATAAAAAATGCCACAAATTGTCAATTGTCACACTTTTATTGTCAGCGTTTCCTTTGGCGTTTGGCGGCCTGTTATAGATTACAGATATTTCTAGGCTCTTTCTGTCTTATTTTTCAAGCTCGAAACTCTCATGTAAATTTTATGCCAATTTTTTGCGCCTTGTTTCCAAACATCAAATATGAGCTGGGCTCATGAAAAAACTACTCGTAAATTGTACCTTGGAGAAAGAAAGTGTACATTTTGTACATTAAATAATTTGTAGGAAAGTGGGAAGCCTACAGAATCTAGAATCTACAATCCAGAATCTAGAATCTAGATTGAATGATACACTGGGGAATTCTGATGACGTGCATAAAATAAAATATATTACACATACATTTTTACATGATTTATCCCTTGTGCACTGCATCTCGGAAAAAACTACTCCTGAAAACTTGAGGAACTTTATAAAGTTTATCTGGATATTTTAAAAGGAGTACCACACCCACATTTCACATTTCACATGACACATGACACGAGACACGAGACACCCGAAAAGATACCGCCACAAAATACAAAATACAAACTACAAAACTACAAAAATATTAAATACAAATTATTTCTTGTTCTCTGCAAAACTGCAGACTGCAAATTCTGAAATCTGGAGGCTCCGACACAAAATCAAAATTCTACGTGTAAGCTGTTTTGAGTTTTGAGTCTGGAGTCTGGAGTCTGGAGAGTGTAAAATGATACAGTCAAAGTTGAATTTGAATTTTTATCACCATTTTTTCCCGCTCTGAATAACCCGCGATACTATTGAAAATTGAAATGTATTAACAATTCCCCATTCAATTTAGCTTCTTACATGTTAAAAATATTCACAAGAGCATAGAGCAAAGAGTTTAGAATAACCATAGAAGATAAAAGATTTCTGATTTCCGTGGGTTCCAACTTCGGATAGAAAAGGCGGCAGTTTTAAAGCAGCGAGTTAAAAGTTAAAATTGCCTTGAAAATATCTATATAATATTGATATTGAATATTGACTATACTCACTTTTTTCGCACGTCTCACTTTTACCTTTTCCCTTTTATCTGCATACTTTTGATTTTTGATACAGTACTCGATGCTCGCTGCTCGATGCTTGAGCTGAGCTTAGTTTAGTAGTGGTAATTGAAGAGGAAATTGGGGATCTCTGAATGAATTTCTAAGCCTTCCGTCTTCTTTTGCTTTTGTTGTCTAGAAAATAGAAAAGATTCAAGGTTTTGGTGGGTTCTCTCTCCGCACCAAAATCTTTCAAAACTCAAAACTCAAAGCTCCAAACTTAAACCTCGAGACTGGAGACTGGAGAACCCCTTGTAAAAGTTGGTGCACATTTTGACATGTCCTGTGTAATATTTATACAGTTTCTTTGGACGTGGATGTGGATGTGGATCTGATCTGTCCCACATCCCACATCCGAGAAAGGAGAAAGTCGAAAGGAGAAAGTGGGCTTGATGACTGCTCTGCTTTGCTCTGGGCTCATGTTCATGTTCATCCTGATGTTGATGTCAAGAGGCGGATTTTCCACAGGGAAAGAAAACTTTTAAGCTGGCAGGGATTTCTCAGATGAGATGAAATCATGCTGGTCCTACTGCTACTTTGACTTTTACTCTTAGGTGAATTTTCCATGTTGTATTTTGTATGTTGAACTCGGAGCAACTCATTCATTCACTTCTTCACTTCTTCATTCATTCATTCATTCATGATGCCTCATGCCTCAAAAATGGAAAGTCGAAAAGTCAAAAGTCTTTACAAACAAAATGGATAGAAAAATAGCTACATTGTACACTGTACAGTTTGTATTTTGTACTTTGGAGAAGGTAGTTACATTGAGCTCGGAGCAAAGCAAGACAAAAATAGACAGAAAAAGAACAGACAAAATTTGTCAGTTGATAAGCTTTGAGCTTTGAGCTTTGAGCATGTGGAAATGTGGAAATTTTCCGGTCCGTGTACTTGAATTTTTTGTACATGCGAGCTTTTTGTCAGCTTTTGCTTTGTATTTTTATTCTCCAGTCTCCAGTTTCCAGTGTTGTATTTCTAATTTCTACTTTCTACTTTGTGTCACTCCTTTTTCTTCTTCATCTTCTGGTGGTGTTTGAAAGGTTATTCTTATTCCGATGCCGATTCGGATTCAAATGTGGGCAGTTGCTGCTCCGTGACATTTCCACGACTCTGCATACAAAAACAAACACAAAGAGGATTGCACATGCAATTTGCAAAATTCGAAATTCGAAATTCCAAATGCACTAAATTACCTTGGAGTCTGCAAAAAACTGAAATCTGGAATAAATTTCACTGTTTACTCTTTCCTCCAAACGTGACTGGATTTCCCAGTCATTCATCTTAATTATTTCCTCAACATCCAAGAAGATTGATGCAAGATCATTTTGAAAATTGAAAAAGAAACACGGTCGTTCTTTGTTTTCCTCCTTTTCGCGTCCGCCAGCATTTGAATCTGAATCTGATTCAGTTTCAGCATCAGGATCAGTCTTTACCTTTTGACTGGAGAACTGGAGCAGCGTAAAAGTGAAAGTAAAAAGAGAAAGAGAAGCATCAAGAGTCAAGAGTAATAAGAATAGCAGCGGATTCCCGCGGGAGCGGATTGACATGTCCTTATTTGATTTCCCATTTCTTCTCTTTATTTAACTCTTTCTTTCTTCTTTCCCCATTTCCCAGTTTACAACTTTCACTGTTCATTCTTCTGGCCATCAGAGCTCTACAATTCTGAGAGTCTTGAGAGTTCTGAGGGCCAGTGAACCAAGGAAAAGTCAAACAGGGTTATTTATTATTTATTATTTCTCCCTCGCTTTCTGTTTCTGTTGGGCAGAAAACAGAAACTTTTGTCTTTTGTCTTGATGTCTTGTGTTGATTTTTAATGTTTAATGTTTGATGCGCTTTGTTGTGAACGTCAAACCTCAATATTCAAAACTCAAGAGGTGTCATTTTTCCAAAATACTTATTCAACATTGTAAAATATCTCCATTCACTATTCACTGTCAAACAAAAAACAAAAAACAAAAAGGACAAAAGACAAAAGTTGAACTTGAATTTCCAGTGTCAATATCAAGTGTAAATGTTGAAAATTTTATGTAAAAAATTGAGCACCACTAAAGAGCTAAAGATGAATTCCAAAAATAATAATAATACAATTTCATTGTTTGCCCTGAGAAAAAAGGGAAAATTAAACATGAGAAAAATGCTCAAGAGAGGAGAAAAGGTATTTATTATTTTTGTTTTTTACAGGAGAAATGTAAAGTTAATTATTAATGATGGTTAATAAAATAATGTGGTTTTGTTGTTTGTTTGTTTTCAGAGGATCCGGCATTACATAGAATGGTCTTCAGAGTCGATAGAGTTCCACATATTGAAGGAAGTTCACTCTGGTTTCCTCGAGTGTTTTCTAAATCAACCGCTAGACGATTGCTCACACATGTATTACTGCAGTACGGACAGAGGTAAATACAAACACAAACACAAATTCAAATAGGAATACTTTTTCAACCCTTTTCCTTCTCTTACATTCCAACATTTTAAACAGGCACCCTTTTTTATTATAAAGATAATTTATTCTCCTGATAAAACTCTTGAGGCCCGAGGTTTGAGTAAGCTCATTTTAAACTAATGTAACAAAAACTATAGTAAAGTGGAAATTGATGAATTTGTACAAATAACTTGCCAAATCGAGAATTCAGAGATGCAGAAAATACAAAATACGGATCATGTGGATCTTTCGCGCTGTTTTAAAGCTCTAGTTCTAGATGAGATGGATACTTTTCTGTTGTACAATTTACAACTTACAACATGTACAAAATAGGAAATACTCTAGACTCTAGTGATCAATCTTTGTCTTTTCCTCATCTTCTTTTTTCATCTCCAGTCTCACTCCAGGATTTCAAATGACAGTTTTCTCTGTCCTGTCCTTTTTCACAGAGAGCGACAGAGGATTTCCGTACATTTGTAGATTTTAGATTGTACAGTGTTGAGAAAGGGAGGAAAAAGGACTTATCACTGACAAGATGTAGAATGTAGAATTCAAAGTAATGATATCAAATGAATTGTAGATAAATAAGTGGAGACTGAAGACGGTGCAAGATCCATTGCTGATCCATTTCTCTCCAGTTTTTTTCAGTTCAAAATTCCAAATCCCAAATCCGAAATGCTCCAACGCTTTTGAATTTTGAAAGCCGAGAAACATGAGTATTTTATGGAACAGTTATTCAAAACATGTAAATTTAATACATTTACAGTTTACAGTGAAGAATTTTACTTGTCCGTTGTCCGGATTCTGAAAAAAGATCTGTGGACAAGTTCAAAGTTCAAAGTGAGAGTTGGGAAATATCAAATATCCAACAGCAAATGTCGGAATGAAAGTCGGAGGTAGAAAAGAGAAATGTCCATCTCATTCAATCCACATCCACATCCGCCCGACACATTTTGACACATCCCATTTGTCATTCATAGTTCATAGTAATCCATGAAACAGGAAAGAGAGAACAGAAAACAAAGGGATTTAGAAAATGTTACAGGTAACCCCGTTTTTTAGAGTTTCGAGTTTGGACATCTCATGTCTCAAGTAGAGAATTTACATTTTTAGATTCCGCCTCAGAGCTTAGAGATTCTAGATTCAAAGTCCTTGTGAAATTCATGCGTAACTACATTTTTCTACATTGAACATGTTTTGTATAATAATTTTCCTTTAAAATTGTACAGGGAATAATAATAAGAAAATTAAAGAAATGATACTAAATACCTTTAAAAATTAAAATACATGGAGATTTTCAATAAATAGATTTCATGATATTCATGATATTTTTTGTCATGTGTGGAAAATTGAACAAGATGAAAGATAAAAAAAATTACTACATAAAGAAAATGAAGAGCTTTTAAATTCCATAATATTCTAGATTCTAGATTCTAAATTCTAGAGTTTAGAGTTTAGATTTTCGGATGTACAAAGAAAAAGAAGAAAAGTGTCAAGGTTTGAGATGAAGTAAAAACTTGTATGAAATTTCCTCACCTCGTCTTTTTCACAGCTCCAAAATCCGCCAACTGCCAACAGCCAACAGCTCTTCACCAAATAACCTCAAGCGTAGAAAAAAACTTTGTACATTTCCAACAAAAGTTTTTTGCACTCAACCCTAAACTCTACATTTTACATTTTTACATTTTGCATACTCTTTTCCTTTCTTTTCCCAGAGGAAAACAGCCCAGTTTTAGAAATAAAATAAAAAATGATGCAAACTTTTAAATGTGTACATTATTTTTGAGGAATGATACGAAATACGAAATAAAAAGGGTGATGGGGAAAAGAACAGAAAACAGAAACCCGGATGTCATTGTCAATGGCCTTGCATAAAATAAAATAAAATAAAATACAAAATGTTCCTCCTTTTTTATTTTTGATGGTCAAAGCTCAAATCTCAAAGAAAATGATGATAAAAGATAAAATGCCCCTCAATTTTTCACTCTACTTTTGTTTTGTTTTGTTTTGTTTTGGACTTTTCAGAAACGAGGAATTTTGTGAATGTGGACGAATGGTTGGATGTTTGGGGTGAATTGCTCCATCCCGCTCGGAATCTGGAAGGTCTTCCACTCTGGCTCCAGTATTTTCCAAAAATCCTATTTCAAGTCATCAATAAATCGGGTGAGGACGGACAAAAGAAACAAAACTTTTCCTTCTACTTTCTTCCAAATAAACATATTTTGCAACCTAAATATTAAATATTGAGTATTGAATATATTGAGCA